>JAZGLO010000201.1:0-135000 GCA_036873155.1 Biomphalaria sudanica | reverse complement strand
AGCAAGATTAGCACCACTGACTGGCATAATGAGACTCAGAAACTAGCAAGATTAGCACCAGTGACTGGCATAATGAGACTCGGAAACTAGCAAGATTAGCACCAGCGACTGGCATAATGAGACTCAGACTTGCAGGAGAGCGAGAGAGACAAGAGTTACAGAGAGACATAGAAGTACAGAAAGAGATAGAGAGACATTGACAAGAAGATCTCTGAGACACAGAGAAGGCGTCTCGGTAAGAAAGTCACTCCTGTTTTTTGTTGATATGACCAGCTGAGAAGACAACAACTTTCTTCTGAACTCACTGAAAATCAGGATCAATTTGGTGTCTGAAAGAAAAGCCCACAACTTTGTGTGCATCTCCTTCACCCTCGTCTGTCACTTAGTCTGTTGGGCTACCCCCAGACAGTTCCGTTGAAGGGCAAATATAAGATGATCATAAAATCAAATCTAGTAATTAAACGTTATAAACGTGTTCAGGATATCAGACCACAATCTATTTCATACGTAGATGTATGTTGTGTACATATACATAGTTGTATATAGTTGTTATACAGATTGTATTGTTGTCATTTGATACAAATTTTTCTCTTTCTGTTCACTCAATGATTTGTTGTTGTTGTTGTTCTTTTTTAATAAGTAGTTTTCGATACACACATAGAGAGTTGACAGATGATTGCAAGTCCAATAGTGTTATGAAGTGTCATGATGCAGAGAGGGTCGTGGATGGTCGTGATTGGACTTAGGTTTATAGAGAATCACAAGCCCCAATCTTCGGAATCTTAAGACATTGCCACTAGACAAGCCCCAATCTTCGGAATCGAAGACATTGGTAACATCGTATAGCATATAAAATAGCTAGGATGTGGTAGCGTCACATGAAATAGCTAGGCTGTGGTAGCGTCACATGAAATAGCTAGGACGTGGTAGCGTCACATGAAATAGCTAGGATGTGGTAGCGTCACATGAAATAGCTAGAATGTGGTAGCGTCAAATTACATTTATTGGGACATTGCTAATCAAATGTAGGCTTATTTTTAAGATAAATCATGTGAAAAATAAAAATAATTTTCATACCGCTTTACAGTGTAGATTTTCTTATCTTTTAAAGGTTTCTTTTGAAGATACTGTTGAGCGTGTTACAGTATTAGACTACACTTGGGAACACGCTTATGTAGTTCATTTAAATGCAACAAAAAGATACCAAAAACAGTGTTTCGGTGTTCGATGTTATGTCTTATAGGCATTTATTTTATTACAATTCTATTTCACTTATATGATATGAAACTCACTCAAAAATGTTTTGTGTGTGTGTGTGTGTTTTAATTCAAATCTCTCTCGACAACCAAGTCCTTTATAGCACCTAATTCATGAGACTGATTAAAAAAAAAAAAACAGAAGCGTGATTAAATACCCAACTTTGTTACCATTTTTTAACTTTTTAATATGCATTAAAAAAGCACCATAATTTATTCTCATAAGGTTAATATATAATTTTACAAAATCTCATTCTTTGATTTCATTTCATCAAATAGTAGAAATTCTGAGGTTTCCAAAAAAAAAAAAAAAGAAGTGAATGTACATATCGCAAAACTGTTCACATATTACATTATTACAATCATAATAACTCTATCAGACTCCTGTAAACTATAATAGTAAGGGATCATGATACTTCACCTCGGGATTTCACAGGAAAAGAATTGTTATTACATGATTGGAAATGTATCTAGTATCTATCTAATGTTATTTACTAAAGTTATTGGCCTTTAAATAGAACCTTGCTTTTTCAACTAGGAATATTTTTAAGGTATTAATTATATTACCTCTTAGTTTAAAAAATATTGTTTTTCTTATCTTTAAAAAAAAAGAGAAATATTAACTAGAAAGGAATACTTAAACTATTAATTACATCAGATATTTAACACATGGATCCAAAGTTTATCAACCAACTCCAGAGACTAATCTACACAAGACAGATCAAGTTTTGTTTGTTCTCATTAATCTTCAACGTTCTACCTACTATTTAGGTAGATTCACTATTTTAATTACTAGTTAAGTATGGATTAATCATATCTCAAATTTTAATTCTTTATAGTTTAATATTTGTAAAATGTGAGAACCTATAATAAAAAAAAAAAAAAGAAATAAAAAATCCCACAAAAGAGGCAGGAAGGCCCCAAAAGGAGGCATAAAAAGCCCCCAAAAAAGAGGCAAGGAAAAGAGGATTCCTATGATGACAACACTAAAATTGAATAGCGCAAGTGCTGAGGTTTACTTTAAAAAAAAAAAATAAATAAACCATAAAAAAACATCGTTAGGTCAGCGAGGACATGCGTCTATTGCCGAACAATAGGACAACCAAATGAACTATGAACGAATTCTGGTGATAGGATATTGAAATATATATTTATAGCTTTTATATAGCGCTACTTTCATGCTTATAGCATGCTCAGAGCGCTTTGGTCCAATCTCATTTGTGGACCAGTGTGTGTGTGGGGGAGGGGGGAGGAGTATCTAGGAATTAGTTTTCCGTGCTGCCTTTAGGCGCTCAGTTGGGTGTCCAACCTCGAGCCCCCTTCTAGGTAGCCAAGCCAAGCCAAGTTCAAGCGCACTTAGCCTCTCGACCCCGCTTCCCACCCGTAATATATATGATATAATATTACTTCTAGTAAGAGACCATGAAATTGTTGTTTTCTTTGTTTTGGTCAATGTAAAACCTTTTGAACTACTGAATTTAAAAAAAAATAAATAACTAAGCCAAAAAAAAACATGACGCAAAAAAAAATTAGTTTGTCATGATCCTCGAATAATGCAACCAATTAATTATTTACGGTGTGAGTTCAGAAATGTGACATTGTTTTCTTGCGGGTTTACGTGGCAATACGTGTACTTTAGTTGTTTACAACCCTTAGATGTGACATTGATTTCCCAGTGCTCAAAGTTTCTTGGAATTCTTTCTTGAGAAATGAGATCGTGTGTACCTGGTGGAATTTTGGGAGCAAAGAACAATATCCAACGAATGTAGCTCAACCATAACGGTAAAACCCAGGTTTTTAAGCATATATATATGCGTGGCAACATAAAATAGCCAGTGAGAAAGAGCTACGAAGAGCAGGGTGCCAGGACATCAGCTGTGTTTTCAAGTAGCAGACTTGGCTTGGTCATGTCCGCCGTATGGAGGACGAACGAATTACCAAAGTCATCCTCTATGGGCATTTGTGACAGGCTCATAAAAAAACAGGTCGCCCTCACATCCGTTAGGTAGATTTAATCAATCGTGCATCGATTTTGACTACTGTGATGACATCGCCCTAGACCACACATTGTGGACAGCGATACTGACAAAGAAATCTATGGATAGTGAAAAAAACAATGACCTCAGCTATGGAAAAAAAGCGAGCCAACGTAAAAAGGATGGTTCCTCTATCACCAAGCAGTGGCGTAACCTAGCGATATGAGAGTTACTAACTTGTATATCAGCATGAATAGCAAGATTACATAGCAGTGGCTTAATATTTAATGTATAAAGAATTTGGACACTCATTTGGCGGCCCTCTTAAGTGGAGGCCAGGGGCGACTTTCGAATTTTAACCCCCCCCCCCCAAGCTACGCCACTGCCACCAAGCCAACGCCACCCTCACCTGCGTTGTATGTGGACATGAACGTCGCTCCAGAATGGGGCTTTACATTCACATGAAAAAGTTTTTAAAGTTCTCCACGACATAAACACTCCATGTGTCCCTCAGAGAGCCCTGAGCTCAATGGACTCAACGCTTCTAGTGGTGTCACGTTTCTCCCTCAAAAGCTACGGTCTGCGGGCTTTTCCAGTGCACGGACCAAAGGTTTGGAACTCACCCCCCATTGATCTCAGACATGCTACAGGACTTTCAAGAAGAACATTAAGACCTACCTGTTTAAAACTGTTTTAGATTAGTTTGTCATGTTAGCTCTCGTGTTTGTGTAATGTTATTACAGCGCCTTGAGCCTACATTTTGTTTGTTAACAGCACTTTAGAAATAAAAATTATTGTTATTGTTATAGTCGTTGTACGGCTGATGGAGGCCAAATGGATATTTAGTTATTTAGTTACTTATGAATTGTAAGATTCCCTTTTTGATCCCTCTTCAAGTGGCCAGGGGTCACGCCTGAGTCTGTGATGTCAACACCAGACATGCCATCCACACGATATGGTTGTGACTTTACCTGACTCGTTTCATTTTATTAAAACTGGTTAGATCTACAAAATCATTGAAAGCACTTGAGTCGCAGGAAGGAAGAAAAACAACAATCCAAGCGACGTAAACCATGGGAGACATTGTTCTTATTTATAACCTAACCCCAATGAGGATGAGGACATTGTTCTTATTTATAACCTAACCCCAATGAGGATGAGGACATTGTTCTTATTTATAACCTAACCCCAATGAGGATGAGGACATTGTTCTTATTTATAACCTAACCCCAATGAGGAGGAGGACATTGTTCTTATTTATAACCTAACCCCAATGAGGAGGGGGACATTGTTCTTATTTATAACCTAACCCCAATGAGGATGAGGACATTGTTCTTATTTATAACCTAACCCCAATGAGGATGAGGACATTGTTCTTATTTATAACCTAACCCCAATGAGGAGGAGGACATTGTTCTTATTTATAACCTAACCCCAATGAGGAGGAGGACATTGTTCTTATTTATAACCTAACCCCAATGAGGATGAGGACATTGTTCTTATTTATAACCTAACCCCAATGAGGATGAGGACATTGTTCTTATTTATAACCTAACCCCAATGAGGAGGAGGACATTGTTCTTATTTATAACCTAACCCCAATGAGGAGGAGGACATTGTTCTTATTTATAACCTAACCCCAATGAGGAGGAGGACATTGTTCTTATTTATAACCTGACCCCAATGAGGATGAGGACATTGTTCTTATTTATAACCTAACCCCAATGAGGAGGAGGACATTGTTCTTATTTATAACCTAACCCCAATGAGGAGGAGGACATTGTTCTTATTTATAACCTAACCCCAATGAGGAGGAGGACATTGTTCTTATTTATAACCTGACCCCAATGAGGAGGAGGACATTGTTCTTATTTATAACCTAACCCCAATGAGGAGGAGGACATTGTTCTTATTTATAACCTAACCCCAATGAGGAGGAGGACATTGTTCTTATTTATAACCTAACCCCAATGAGGAGGAGGACATTGTTCTTATTTATAACCTGACCCCAATGAGGAGGAGGACATTGTTCTTATTTATAACCTAACCCCAATGAGGAGGAGGACATTGTTCTTATTTATAACCTAACCCCAATGAGGAGGAGGACATTGTTCTTATTTATAACCTAACCCCAATGAGGAGGAGGACATTGTTCTTATTTATAACCTAACCCCAATGAGGAGGAGGACATTGTTCTTATTTATAACCTAACCCCAATGAGGAGGAGGACACTGTTATTATTTATAACCTAACCCAAATGAGGAGGACATTGTTCTTATTTATAACCTAACCCCAATGAGGAGGAGGACATTGTTATTATTTATAACCTAACCCAAATGAGGAGGAGGACATTGTTCTTATTTATAACCTAACCCCAATGAGGAGGAGGACATTGTTATTATTTATAACCTAACCCAAATGAGGAGGAAGACATTGTTCTTATTTATAATCTAACCCAAATGAGGAGGAGGACATTGTTCTTATTTATAACCTAACCCAAATGATGAGGATGACATTGGATCATATATTATTTGGAAATTTTAAAAAATGTTAGCAACAATGCACACAATAATGATCAACTTTATTTTCTTTAATATGGGCTCTAAGTAGGCTAATAGGAGATAACTCTAGCAATAATGCACACAATCAAAGCTTAAAAATACAAACTTTGTGTAAAATAAGTGAATAATGAAAGAGTAAATGATTTGTAAATAAAACAAAAACTTAGCCAATCAATAGCTTCAATAATAAATAAATGTCTTTAGTGACAGGGGCAGGCAATTGAGCAAACTTTCTACCCATCCACTTCTGAGTCTAGTAGATTTGTTCAATTTAAAAATGACCAGCTAAGTCAGGCAACCTGGAGAGTAGCAAGAATTGACAGGAAGCAGGGTCTGAACACAGAACTAACGTGATGACGGCGTGAAGTTCATTCTTTATATCTGAAAGATTTGATTTTACCTTCAGACATAAATTGTCAATAACCAGACCCCATCACCATAAATATCTTGTTCTGTCCATTGGAATCAAGTCTTTGTGGCTTCATGGTACAATTGTGCAGAAGCTTTAATGGCCCAGGTAACAAACTGTCAATGTTCGGATAACAAGCTATCAACAACTATCAATGGCTAGATAGCAATAGCGAACTGTCAATGGTCAGATAGCAAACTGGTGATAGGTTCGGTATGACTGCTCCATGGATGTAACAAGTATCATTAAGAGAGTCAATAGTCCAGGTTGAGAAATAGATAGCATGAACACTAAAATTTTACAAAATATTATTTCTTTCATCTGAAGTCCAAGCATTTCAATGTTTTAAACATCAATTGTATAAACATTTCAATAAAATTGAGATCTCAATCAAAAACAAAAAAAATTAAAAACCAGTTTAGATACTTCAAAATAAGGCCATCAGATTAAGTGTACACACCAAGTTGTTTATGAAACACTGAAAGTATATTTCAAATTCCAATAGAAAAAAAAACTTGTTTCACTCAAATTCTGCAGACAATGAATTATGTCAAACTATTGCTTGATGCCATTACATTTCAACAATTTCAAACACAATTTTAAATTAATCAAATCTCTGTCACTTCACAATTTTTTACTCAATATAAAAAAAAAAGTAAATTTGAATGAACAAATTCAAAAGATTAAAAAAATATATTTTTGTCATTAATTTGATATAAAAAAAAAAGTGAACTGTCATCACTCTGTGAAAAAGTGGATAGTCTTCGTTAGGAGATATATCTAGACAACGAGGCAATCAAGACTTGTGTAGGAGAGAATTAAATACTGTTCCAATTTATATCCATGAGACCATAAACAAAAACAGACAAAATGTAAAATATATGTTGAAAGTCAATACCAGAATGACTACAAAATAAAGAATGAATATCAAAATATATAAACCAATGCAGAAAGAAAAGACTTCTATCTGGACCCTGTTAGATATCACACCCATACCCTTGTAGTGTAAACCTTACTATTAGAACTATCTGTAAAATTTATAAAAAACTAAGTTCACATTCTATCAAAGGACATTATGGTGAATACAATATGACCAATATGCTATTCCATTTATTTTCTAGATAACTGAGTCTGTTGCAGGGTATTTAACAAAATGAAACTTAAAAATAAGGATTTTTTAAAATCTTCTTTTCAGCATGCTTATTGATGTAAAATTACGAATGTGAAAAAAATAATTCTAAAAATATATTGTGAAAAGTAATTTAAAAAATAAATACTCCACAAACAAACAAGTCAAATACAATATTGAATTCTGGTTAGTCTATATTTGGAAAATTAAACTTAATAATGCCTGAGAAAAAAGTATATGTAACAAACCCACTCTTGTGATCAAAACTACACGTTTACCTAACAAAGAAATGCTATTTTTGTAAACATAAAATATAATTGTGATCTTTCAGTAGCATTGTTTATTTATGTCAAACAAGCTGAGTACAATTTGTACACGTAGGATTTACTAGTAATTCAATACCTTCAATCATAGCCTCAACAAACGGTAAGGTCCATAACTCTGCAACATATGTACAATGGTGAAAAACAAAAAAAAAAGATAAAAGTTGTTCCATAACCAATCAACACTATGAAAACAAGAAAATAAAAAACAAGGAAGTAAATGATCAACAAATCAAAATTGTGAACTATGTGGTCAGATATATAGTTTTAAAAAATGTGCTTATAACAAGAGAAAAAAAAATGCTTCAACAAATTAAAAAAATGAATTCAACTGAAATATTCTGCTCAGGGGAGACAAAAAAAACTCTGTGAGGGAGTAAGTAGCAGACAAAGAGTTACATTGACATTATTAAGGGAGGGTGAAAATAAAATGGAGTAGGAAATGAAACCATATATTCTTCACATTAAGAGACACACATTAGTTTCAAGGCTAGTCCTGTGCTTCTAGGGTTCATGTGTAAGTTTGAATTAGTGCTGATTGTCCGGATACAGGCCATCCTATTAGTTTAGCATTTAATAAGCTTCACAAGATATAGGGCACTCTAAAAATAAAAGATCATCTCCGAATCTAGTTTAGTAAGGTGAAAGGACGTCTATTGTGGGATGTGTGGCTGAGTGGTATAGACCAACAGCTCACTATCAAAGAGGTTCCAGTGTGTTAACTTTGTCCCCCTATACCTCTCCTCCAGCCAGGCCATGAAAAAACATTGGACCATAGCACCCAGAGCAATGCCTCTAGAATGAAAGATTGGACCATAGCACCCAGAGCAATGCCTATAGAATGAAAGATTGGACCATTGCACCCAGAGCAATGCCTATAGAATGAAAGATTGGACCATAGCACCCAGAGCAATGCCTCTAGAATGAAAGATTGGACCATAGCACCCAGAGCAATGCCTATAGTATGAAAGATTGGACCATAGCACCCAGAGCAATGCCTCTAGAATGAAAGATTGGACCATAGCACCCACAGCAATGCCTATAGAATGAAAGATTGGACCATAGCACCCAGAGCAATGCCTATAGAATGAAAGATTGGACCATAGCACCCAGAGCAATGCCTCTAGAATGAAAGATTGGACCATAGCACCCAGAGCAATGCCTATAGTATGAAAGATTGGACCATAGCACCCAGAGCAATGCCTATAGAATGAAAGATTGGACCATAGCACCCAGAGCAATGCCTCTAGAATGAAAGATTGGACCATAGCACCCAGAGCAATGCCTCTAGAATGAAAGATTGGACCATAGCACCCAGAGCAATGCCTATAGAATGAAAGATTGGACCATAGCACCCAGAGCAATGCCTCTAGAATGAAAGATTGGACCATAGCACCCAGAGCAATGCCTATAGTATGAAAGATTGGACCATAGCACCCAGAGCAATGCCTCTAGAATGAAAGATTGGACCATAGCACCCAGAGCAATGCCTCTAGAATGAAAGATTGGACCATAGCACCCAGAGCAATGCCTATAGAATGAAAGATTGGACCATAGCACCCAGAGCAATGCCTCTAGAATGAAAGATTGGACCATAGCACCCAGAGCAATGCCTCTAGAATGAAAGATTGGACCATAGCATCCAGAGCAATGCCTATAGAATGAAAGATTGGACCATAGCACCCAGAGCAATGCCTCTAGAATGAAAGATTGGACCATAGCACCCAGAGCAATGCCTCTAGAATGAAAGATTGGACCATAGCACCCAGAGCAATGCCTCTTGAATGAAAGATTGGACCATAGCACCCAGAGCAATGCCTATAGAATGAAAGATTGGACCATAGCACCCAGAGCAATGCCTCTAGAATGAAAGATTGGACCATAGCACCCAGAGCAATGCCTCTAGAATGAAAGATTGGACCATAGCATCCAGAGCAATGCCTATAGAATGAAAGATTGGACCATAGCACCCAGAGCAATGCCTCTAGAATGAAAGATTGGACCATAGCACCCAGAGCAATGCCTCTAGAATGAAAGATTGGACCATAGCACCCAGAGCAATGCCTCTTGAATGAAAGATTGGACCATAGCACCCAGAGCAATGCCTATAGAATCAAAGATGCACTATACTAAAGTACATTTTTTTATCATTATGACAGCTTTTCGGTTTTGATTATTTCCTTTTTAGAGTGAAGCTAATCACAATTCAACAACCCAAAAACAGATTTGGCCTTGATCACAAACAACTAAAGATTATAGATCTAGATCAAATTAGCTTTGATTTAATTTGTTTTATTGACATTGAAATATTTCTAGCCACAAATAGATGAGACCTAGATCAAGTTAGCTTGGGCTCAGGTTTCATTATGACACTGAAGTATTTCTACTCCATTGCTTCTCGATGCCATGGCAGGATCAAACTTAAAGTCTATTACAGAGTGTGGAAGAGAGAAAAGAAGCAGGTATGGGGGTGACATCAAGACAGGAGAGATCAGGTTTATCCTTGATTAGTGAAGTTAGTTTAAGGTGACAAAATTGTTGAAATTGTGTATATCAGTTTAACATTAAAACATCTTTAGTTCAACCGAGAAATCCATGTTCTCAGTGTTTCTAATTATCTAAACTATGCTCTTTAAAAATAAAATAAAACCTTTAAAAGATACCATCACAAATAGTACAATAGAGCACTGAACAATCCTGAGCTGTGGTTTCTTAATAACAAAAATGCAAAAAAAAAATGTAAACAACACCTTTTTTTCAAAAAAAACTTTATAACATTATACATGCATTAAAACAACAAATTCACATTTATAGAAACAATTTTTTCTATACATGCATAAAAGTACTCACATCAAACTATAAACAATATGTATGATGTTAGCTCACAGACTGATGTATTTGTTAGCTCACAGATTAATGTATGATGTTATCTCACAGGTTGATGTATTATACTAGCTACAGTTGATTCCTTAAGATAACAATATGACTTAAGGAATATGTGATTTTTTTTTTTTTAATATTTTTTTTACCTCAGGCCTACTACCTTTAAATATGCAAAAACAAATGAAAAGAAAATAATTATATTTGCAATTTTGTTGTTTTTTGAAGTTTCGAGTCTTGAACACGTATCTAAAAGAGATGTTCAATTTGCACTGACTTTTAACTGGTCTACTTCTTTCCAAATAGATCTAATAGCAACAAAACAGATAATGGTTTCTATTAAGAAAAAACATCAGGATAATGGAAGAAATTCTGAGTTACATTTCCACCAAACACTCAATAGCACATCTTAAATATCTTTCTGTGGTGACAGTCACATTTGTGGACCACTTGTTATCAGTGACATAGTATCAGTACTTCACATTTATATATGGGTTATACTTAAAATGTTAAACTTCAAGCTGAACTGAAACACTAACAAATTGTCTTTCATAATGTTATTTTAATTATATATATGTCAGTGAATTAGTATTGATGTAGTGTATACAGTTAATTCCCATACCATAAATATAAAATAAATGACTATTAAATCAAATAATTCTTTGAACAGACAAATGCTACAAGTAATATATTTAAATATATATATTTATATGAAAATAACTATCACAGAAATATTCAGGTGTAATGATTTTAGTTAAATACCTAATGGCTACTACATTCTTGTCTTCATGTGTGACATTGCCATACTTAATAAGCTTTGCTGATCACAGCAGTATATTATCTATGATGTTTTCAAACAATGACTATAAACACAAAGTTTATGCATTATTCTTAGCATATTCATAACAGAGACTACCTTTTGAAAAACCCAAATTGATGAAGTTATATGTCTGCTTGAAGAAAAAGGACATCGTTGATACATTTAGATATGTTAACAAAGTTGACCAAATTTAATAGAACAATTTCCAAAATTCTGCTGTGAACCACACACTTTAGAAACTCTTTGATTTGTCTAAAAATATAAATAAAAGTCACAAATAGATCAACTTTAACTGTATAGAAAAGTGTGAAGAAAAATTTTACTAACAGATGATATATATGATGTACATCAATATAACATCGAACAACATTCATTTGATTAACAGAAGAAAAAAATTAGAATCCTGTTGTTAAATCACTTCAAGTTCACCACTGCAACAGAAGGCTGCTATAAAATTGCCTAGAACTATAGTCAAATATATGATAGTTGTAAAGGCTTAGGCACACAAAAGATGGTTTCTTTTTCAAATAGACCTATCAAAGTCACTGGGTATCAAGTTACAAAGTGTGACTCATACGAAGACAAATAAACAAACAGTAGACACTTGAAGTGGAAAGAAATCTTATTTTTGTTCAGTAAATGTCTGAACCAAAACTTTAAGAAATTATAAATTAATTTGCAAACACTTAATATCACTAACATTATTTTATTATGCTATAATTATTCACTATAAGCTAAATGTAATAAGATTTGTAGCAGTTAAAATTTAACTTCATAATAAACAAAGCAAACACCTTGTGAGATGTACTGCAATAAATAATCCTACATCTCAATGACCTAAAGACAAAAACTTTAGGTGCACAGTAAAAAAAAATTATTTTTTTTTTTACTTGTATATTTTATGTTTTTATTCATGCAATATTTCTTGAAGACGTTCCTAAAATTGACTACATTTGTGTGCAAACATAAGAGGATGCAACAGAATAAAAACATGTAGGCATAGTTAACAATTTCTTGAAATGTTGCCTTTACAAAACTAGAGATTTAAGTAAAAAAAAAAAAAAAAAAAAGAGACAACAAGGGGAAGTAAACAAAAATTTCAGATGTAGATAGTTGCCCAAAAAGTAAACACTTTGCAAGCTGGATAACTTCTGATGTGAACAAAACATTTGGAGATGATAATATGTTTGTCAGACTAAACTTGTTCTAGAACATTTTCATCATTTATATTTGTTGTGGACAATAGGATTTTTATGTCTTTTGAAGACTTGTAACATTTTTTTTTTATATTTATCTTTTCTATTTGTTGAAGTCAATGAGAGTTTCATTGAAGTCCAGTCTGATGTTGGAGACTGGCCTTTCCATCTAGTTCCCAATGGCCAAGGTGGTCTCAATGTCCTCACTAGCCGGATGCTCCACTGCATATTTCAGAACAATGTCCACCTTGTCCATCTCCTTGATATCCAGGTCCCACTCCAAGTGGTTGGACTTGGTCAACTTGACCTTTTCATTCTTCTCTGGGTGTTTGTTGTCGATTTGAGGAAGCAAGAGAGTCACCTGGTCAACAAACAAACAAACTTTGTCAGCTTAGAGTTGTTCAAATTCATATTAAGTCATACTTGATAATTATTTTGAGAATGTCATGTGACGTATAATAACATAATGATTCTTCTTTTCTAGAATTCATCATCTAACACCACTTTCTCTCACAGAGTTCTGATGTTTTTAAAACCAATACCATATTTTAAAAATAATAACACAATTGATTTTAAAAAGTAAAAAACTAAGTTATTTTAAGTACATATAATGGAGATATTAAACTGAAGAATGCTACTTCAAACTAAGCCCTTGGCAAGTTGTACGACCAGGTTACAAGATGGTTAGGACTTAGAAAGACCTTCCTTAAAAAGACGTTCTGAAGCTCATTATGCAGGAAAAAGCTTGGTGCTGGGGCTGCTGGAGGAGCTAACATTTCATTGCATTCTAATAGCCCTCTTAGAATGCCATTGTGAGATCCTAATCCACTCCCCAGCTAGCTAAGGGGGGGGGGGGGGACACTTTTCTGCAAATAATTGAGAAACACTGAGCTAGATAGAGAGTTTTGGTTGCTACTTTAGATTCATAGAGTGACCACTAAGCAAGATTTCTTATGTCTTCACAACATTAGAAAATATATTACTTTGACTGATTAAACCATTTCAGTCACATAAAAAAAAGTACAAAGAATACTATGAATCTGAATGGTCTTGTGAAAACGTATCAATGTATAACAGTTATAAATAAATATATTATGGCTTTTATATAGCGCTTCTTTCATACTTATAGCATGCTCATAGCGCTATGGTCCAATCTCATTTGTGGACCAGTGGGGAGAGGGGGTATCTGGGAGTAGGTTTTCCATGCTGCCTTTAGGCGCTCAGTAAACACAACTCTGCTTGAGTCGGGTGTCATCGAACCTTAAGCCCCCTTCATAGGTAGCCAACCCAAGTTCAAGTGTACTTAGCCTCTTGACCACGCTTCCCACTGATTAAATGTCTAACCTTGAATTTCTCCATGTAATTAATTGACTTATCTTGAATTTCTTCATGTAATTAATTGACTAACCTTGAATTTCTTCATGTAATTAATTGACTAAACTTGAATTTCTTCATGTGATTAATTGACTAACCTTGAACTTCTTCATGTAATTAATTGACTAAACTTGAACTTCTTCATGTAATTAATTGACTAAACTTGAATTTCTTTATGTAATTAATTGACTAAACTTAAATTTCTTCATGTAATTAATTGACTAAACTTGAATTTCTTTATGTGATTAATTGACTAAACTTGAATTTCTTCATGTAATTAATTGACTAAACTTAAATTTCTTCATGTAATTAATTGACTAAACTTGAATTTCTTTATGTGATTAATTGACTAAACTTGAATTTCTTCATGTAATTAATTGACTAAACTTGAATTTCTTTATGTGATTAATTGACTAAACTTGAATTTCTTCATGTAATTAATTGACTAACCTTGATTTTCTTCATGTAATTAATTGACTAACCTTGATTTTCTCATCCAAGCTGCGAGGCAAGTTGTCCCTCACCACAATTTTGATGGCATAATTGTGCAAGTTTTTAATTTCAATATTCTGCTCGTATGTGGTGGTGTTGGACTTGGAGATCAGTCCACTTTGGGAGCTGACTTTGTTGAGCGGCTTGTAGTCAACTCTGATACTGGGGTCCACACCCAAAGAACATTCAAATTCTTCCTTTGGAGCTACAGCCTTTATCTCAGCCTGTGAGCATCATAAGAAAGAATAACAGGTGGTGGTAGTGCAGATAATGTTTAAATGATATAACCTAAGAAACTTGTAAGGACTTTTCACTTCAATGGACACTGTATCAATAATTAATTCTCTCCCACTCTTCCTACTTTCTTCAGGTTTCACTATATCATCCCCTTATTTCTCTGTATCACTTTCCCTTCTTTTTTCTTTCTTTCTCTATTTTGTTGCTTAAAAATTGAAATATAAACCAGGAGTGGATTTCTGTGATGAACTGAAGCATTATATTTCAGTTGTAACAGTGATGAATTTCAATGACAAACAAGTAGTTAATAAAAAGAGTACCATTAAGGACCTATCTATCGTTGCCTGTAGTAAAAGTGTTCCAACCTTTTCTGACTGAACAAATAAATGTGATTCAGGGTAAATGTTTACCACAGGAATCAAGGACCTCAGAGGAATCTAGGTATCTCCTAAAAGAATCTAGAGTAAAATTCTCCCAGAGGAATCAAGGGAAAATGTCTTCCATTAGAATCTAAGAAAATTTCTCCAAGGAAAAATGTCCCCCAGAGGAATCAAGGGAAAAATGTCCCCCAGAGGAATCAAGAGACTAATGTCCCCCCCCAGAGGAATTGAGGGAAAAATGTCCTCAAGAGGAATCAAGGGAAAATGTCCCTCAGAAGATTCAAGGAAAATGTCTCCCAAAGGAATCTAGGTTCCCTAACTCCTAAAATAATATGATAAGTGAAAAAAAAATTTTGAAGCATAACTTAAGCTAGATACAAAAGGTTTACAGCTAGCTGCTACGTGGACAAAATGTAAAAGTTATGTTTCACAAGTATTAATATTACACATGGGACAGGTCACTAAGGTGTAGAAACGTGAACACTATCAATGTGTCGCGAATGCTGTAGAATGTGCTGTTTGTGCTTCCTGGAGCCCCAACTTGACACGTAACAAACACAAATGGTATAGATTGAGTGAGTCTGAGTTTTGGCAGACAAGATATAACATTTATTTAATAAAACAATATGCTGCACTTCATAGTAGTTACAAAAATGATCCAATGCATAGAAATATAGTTATGTCCGCATAACAGCGATATTAAATATATCCAATATATCAAGTCCTCAGGAATAGGTGTAAATATATAACTTTACTATTAAATCACATCCGCATCACAGCAGGTAACAATAAACTTCAATAATACGTATCCAGCTCTGAGTACAGAAAATAATTATCAAAATATGAGTACTGTCTCAAGTCCCATAAACGACTCTAAGTAACTAATTCACTCCACTCCCTTAAGGTTACTACTGTCAACAATGGACTAAAATATACTACTGACTAAAAGTCAATTTAGTCATTCTTACTTCCCCTTTCTATCTCAGTTGTTTCACGTGTCTTTCACCCTCATGACCCGAGGTGAATATATAACAGGCAATGTCAACCGAGTTGACACAATAGTGTACAACATTTAATTTTTATATAACAAAATTTAGTAACTAAAGAATGACTCCTCTGAGTATGACATTGCCTAGGAAAAATTAAGGCTTGAAAAGTTAACAATCACTGCACACATGCACAAAAAATTAAGGCTTACAGTTCATTTTTTATTTTATCAATTAACATGATATTTTACCTTTTTTTTTTAATTAGCACTCTATTGCTTTAAAATTTTTTAGATGTAAATTAGTTTTGTTGGATGGTCTTGCATACAAAATGTGGACATTGTTATCAGTCAAGTGGTAATTGTTTTATTAGTTTCTCCTATCAAACTTGGAGCAAGTGGAAAAAGTAAAAAGCTGTAAAAACCTTAGCAACAAAACTGTTGTCCAGGAAGATGTTAGTGCGTCCAGACAGCAGAGTGTACGCAGAGTTGTTGACCACCTTGGCTTGCAGGAAGGCATGCGGCACAACTTTGGGCGCTGACAAATAACTCAGTGTTGGTTTCAGTTCAATGATGGCCACTGTCACCTGAAATACAAGAATACAGAACATTCTTTACTTCAGTAAACATTAAACCTCAGAAACTTCTACTTCCTAATACACATTTTCATCATTAAAGTTAATTATTTAAAACAGAATGAATTAAGTGTATCATGTTTGAAAAAACAAAGTCTTTTTGACCTTTTATCTTTTAGTTACAAATGGAGCTTTTTATATATTCAACTCATGAATTGGGAAGGCATGTATAGGCTGAAATATTTTTCTTTTAGTCTACATTGTGTAGCCATAGTCAAAGACCGAAATATTTTCTTTTAGTCTACATTGTGTAGCCATAGTCAAAGACAAGAAATACCTTGTACTCATTTAAGATACGCATTTTCTATAATGGCATTAAATATAGGCCTTCATGTGCTAAAAATAGATGTAAGCTGTTTTCCTCATACATATTATATTATTATTATTAATTCGTTTTTATCTACAAATACTGAATCAATTGCAAAATCGCATTACTAGGCTAAAAAAAAATACGAATACAAATAATTTTTGAATGTTAAGAAATTGTCAAAATTAGCAAGAAATTCTATTTTTGGAATTTTGGAATATTCTGATAACATGCAACAAAAGAAGCAAGTTTTCATTTCACTGTTTCATTGTTATGAAGCAATTTAAATGTAACTGAGTTGACCAAACTGTTTAAACCACAGAGACTTTAAGTGTTCACTTTATGTGAGAAAATATGAACAACTGCCAACACATTCATTGTTCGAGCTAGCCAATCTGTTGAAATAATAATGATGGCTATGTCTTTAATTCCGAAGATTAAGGATGAGTGCAGTTTTCAAAACATGACTATGCAAACCCAGTTATGACCTGCATATTCTTCACCAAATCATGCAGACAAAGATGTTGTCTGCTGGCGGTCTATTTAAGTTTTCTTTCCGTTTTCTGCGCCTGTCTTCAATAAAGGCTTTCCTTTGGGTCTCAAACGTGTATCCTGCAGCCTTTGCGAGAGCTGTTGGAATACTAAGTAATGAAAAAGAAGATGTCTTCATTGAAAGCCTCCACAGTGTACTGACCTTGTGCTCAGTGTTGTCACTAGGAATAGTAGACTGGCGAGCAATCTCATAGGTGGTGCTGGTGGTTGATTCTGAGACCTGCAAGAGGCACCATAAAGCATTTAAAAAAAAACAGTCATCTTTCACCATTTAGCCATTTTAAAATATTTTAAACAACATTGTGTTTTTTACATCCGATAATAAAAGTACTTATCATTTAATACTTAAAACATGAAAAATTTCATCAACAGTTATATTGAAGTTTATGCTAGGTTGTTTTTTTTAAAGTTCTCTGCACTTCAAAGTTTATGCTGATTTTTTTTTTTAAGTTCTCAGTGCTTTGAAGTTTATGCCATTTAAATTTAAATTAAATTTAGAGAACTGAGTAATTATAGCAGTGAGACAATTACATACAGATCTAAATTTCATGCTGAAATATTTGTTTAAATGAAATGGAAAAAATTGAATATAAATAAAGGCTTCATGCAACATAAAGATGAACAGAAATAAACCAATACAGCGAGACATCAGATCAAGATTAAAAGATAAAATAAATAATTGATGGCTGTATATCATGTACTACACTAGACTAGCGAAACCTTCAAGCAAGTCTAAGATATGTGTTAAAAAATAAATAATATGGTTATAATCTTTGTGTGCTTTAATCCAGGGGCTTACTTTTTAATTGCTGTTTCATATACATTTTAGTCAAACATTATGCCTTACTATTGTTTTTTTTTTTAAATAAATATATATGAAGTTTAATTTAGATTTAGTACCAGACTTTCATTTCCAACGATTTTTATATTTTTTCAATTTTTATTTAAATTGTAATACAGACAAGGAGCCAAAAGTGACCTTGACATTTGCTATTAAAATAAATCTGAACACTTGCAAGTAAAAAAAAATAAGAAAGAAAGAAAGTGGGCAGGACCAAGAGAATAGCAGTATTTATGTTGGAGCAAGGCATTCCAAAAGCAAACCAGAACTAATGGGCAGTATATATCTGAAATAGACATGACCTGACAGGACAAAGAATTACCTCCAAATTACCTCCAAAAAAAGAAAAGAAAATTAACCAATATCAAACTAAAAGCTGTTGTTTTTTAAAAAGGATTCAATGAGAATATTTAATGGAACAAAACAATAACCAGAAAACCTAGCTATCTTTCTGAGCAGAGAAGCTAAAAAACAACCCATTGACAAAAACAACCCATTGACAAAAACAACCTTAAAGCAAACTGAAGAATACTAATCTATTCGGTATTATAAAGTTACACTACAAGTGTTGAAATAGACTTTTTAGGTGTACATTTTTTTACCAAAATGATATGAATAAACTAGACATCACCATTTTATATTGTTAAATCTTCCATTACATTTATTTTTCTAAACCAATAAAAGTAAATCACTTGGGCATAGTTTCACAATAATATAATATTTGAATTTTTTTGTTCTATTCCATTATTCTGTTCACACCAGGGATTAATTTTTAGATCACCAGTCACATAGAAATCAATACAGGAAAATTAAGTTGAGATTAAGCTTATTTGCAGCTCTTGAATATATATATATATATATATATATATATATATGTATATATATATATAATGCATATTTGATACATATATAAATAATAAGGAAGTAGGCTGTTAAAATCAAATCAGCTTAGGGTGAAACTTAATGTCCAACCTGGGCCACAGAATATTCAACGGGTAAACTGAATGGCTCCATTTCAATGTCACTAAAGACTACTTGTTGGGAACTTTGTGTAGAGTCCACTTCTCTGTAAGAACAGGCAAGCAGTGGAACAATTGAACCATTAAGACCTAATCCATCAAGTTTAACACCGTGCTCCACAGTAGCAAATAGCAATTTAATTTTTCAACATGTGTAACAAAAAATATTTAATTATGTGTATGTCTGCGCACTGATGTTAACAAAAATAGATTGTTCTGAAAACTCTGCAAATAAGTATTTTTCTATTTGATTTCCTAGAAGATAGTTATCCCCTCAAATTTCAGTTTATATAATTTTTTATCATTTTCAGTAACATTTCTTAATTTCAAACAATAATTCTTTTTTTTTCATGAAGCATTATTTATACTATCAAATTGTCAAAGTACTAATATTACAACTATTTAAACTATCTAAATTAGCTATTGTAATGTGTATTAAACCAGACCAGGATAGTATGTTAATTTTTTAAACCTATATTAATTTAGTTCAAGTTGATAACCAATGGTTCAGTTATAACAAAGGTGTAAAGATTCTCAGTACATAGTATCTTAATAGATGAGAAAAATGTTTCTAGCAACTATGGATAATGAGGGTAGTTCAATGAAATCAATCAGGTTTAGATTCGTTAACTCTTGGCTAACTATTCCTCTTAAAAGTGACAAAAAATGAAATATCACTGTATCATTTTAATGCTTTTGATTTTCTATTCAATGTTTGTCAAGACAGAAGTCAGAAGAAATATTTACATCATCTTTTTAACTATTAGAAATGTAAGGAATTGAAAATACTTTCAAAGCGATAAATCTACTTAATAATGTAGATATTGTTTTAATAAAATATGTTCACTGACTTAGAAAGTCATAATATTTTTCAGATATATGATGTTAAGATTTTCCATAGATATGAATGGATTTATTTTAGTTCAACGCAATTTTTTATTTTACCATGCATTTAATATATATAAAAAATAAAGAAAATATAGAGAGAAATCATTATTAGCAAACTGATAACTTTTTTTTTGTAGCTGAGTGAATCTGAGTAAAGAATCTACAGTTTATCAATTTTTTTGTTTACTTAAATGTATACAGTAAGTTCACTGAGTTGGTTTGTTATGAAAGCAAAAAGTTAAATTATCTAGAGAAGTATTTCTGAAAAAGTGAACACACATTAAATTGAGTTAACAAATGAGCAAGGCAAGATGGAATATATGTTACACATTAGAATCAATTTAAACTAAAACATGGTAAAGTGATCAAGTTTCAATGATGGTTTTAAAGGCACTATTATGGAAACATTTAGATGATCTTAAGATCGTTATTAGGGAAATATTTTGATGGTCATAGGGTCACTACTATGGAAACATTTAGATTGTCATAAGATCATTATAATGGAAACATTTAGAGTAGGCATGAAAACAGATGACTACAGGAGGGGAGGAGGAGTGTGTAGCCATCTAGAGAGCAGACCCAAGTGAAGCCACTAATGATATGGAGCAAAGAGCTTTGACTTTTATTGTTTATATAAGCGGAAAAAAAAAATTTAACAAATGGCTAAGTGAAACCAAGCAAAAGGTTTTCTTGTTTCAAACCAACCTCAACTGGTCTAAACCTTAAAGCTGGCATACTTGAAGATGGAGGTGGTGGGGGTGGAAATAAATCCGTTACAGCAACGATATTCAGACTGTGCATGTGTCTACGATTCATTTCTGCCACATCATATCCCATATATTTGCGACTGGCAGGTCTGAAAACAATGCAATGCGATGCCAAATCAATACATTTCAATGAAAAAATTAGACGATTCCTCTGGGAGAAGCAGACGCCAGCCTGTCGACACTCCTGAGCCATCACTACAGTTTGGAAGATTTATTAGTCACATGACCAGATGGATGATCAAAGGAGGATTAAATGCAGTTTGGTTGAAAGTAATTTTAGTACTAGTTCTAACCTTCAGACTTGAAGTCAAAATCTCACAAGTGTTGCTACTAGACATATGATCTTTAAGTTTAGTGTTAGACGATATACAGAGTAGAAAAGTATCACAATAAATAATGTGATTCTTTATAGTGATTATAGACACTAATTTGGCTATGAATACAAGAAGTGAAGAATAATGTGAACTATGACCATGTGACTCTAAAGAACGGATTTATTTCTTAAAATTCCTTAGCATAGTTGATAATACATCTATCATGCTACAGCATGCTCAGTGCGGTCTAATATCTCTTGAGGACCGGTGGGAGGGGTTTCTGGGAGGTTTCAGTGCCTCCACTAAGCAAACTCAAGATTTAGATATGTAGCCAAGCATAAGAGTCTGTGGGAGGATTGGGTTTATTTAAACTCTGATTGATTTCTGATGATTTTATTAATTCATCATCATCATCACCTGTATCTTGACTTTCATCATTGGGGTGCTGTAGGCTGCTGTGACAGTTTTCATAACAAAATTCTCCCATTTTTTCAGCAGCTGTTTATATCAGGATATGTTATCTAGCCAGATTTTCTTTGGACAACCCTTTCTTAATGTTATTATACTGGAAAAACTGTGTCTGTAAATTGTATGTGTAAGAAAATGTGTCACTGTATCTTTTCAGAATCACTTTGTTTTTATTCATAATTCATGCTACAAAGTCTAGAACCTGAGGCTCAGTAACATCTAAGTTACCATTTTAAAAAGTGCATATGCCAGGCAGGCCCAAACAAAGAGGCCAATCATCAGAATGATATGGGACCAGATGAAAAAAAAAAGCAGCTCTGAACCAAGTGGAGAAGTGTGACTGTGGCCATATGATCCAATAGGAGCTGACAGGAAAAAGTCAAGTAAGGTAACCATCCATTATTATAATTATTATATTATAATATGGCTTATGAAGAAGTTATGATTTCATCTAAACAACTAGTTGCACTTACACCCCTGGCTGAGGTCAGATACTTATTTAAAGTAATGTCAAACCAATCATGGCTCACAATCCAAAGCAAATATTCCAAAGTGTCATCAATATACCTTGAGACTGGACCAAAGAATTCTAGCAGTTGTGTACTTTGTATGAAACTGATATTGACTAGAAAAGGTTGCCACATGAAAGCTGGCCACCTCAAGTATTGGAGCTAAACAAACTATGCAAGAATTTTGAAAAATGTGCATTTCTAAACAGAATGGAAAAGACCATTTGTTTATTCTACTCTAAACCGTTTCATTTCTTGCCATTTGCTACTCTTAAAAGTCAACCGTTGGTTAACTCTAAACATGGGTCATGGTTGTGTTGTTTTTTTTACATGTTTATGATGCTCCTTCAGAGTTGAAGATAATTACAACCTAGCCCAGACCTCTGGGATGGATTTTAAAAGAAAGTCAAATCGCTATCAAATTATAACACCAAAGCAGACAAGAATAGACTAGTTACACCTACACTGACCACCTAACAATGATACATTTGTTCTTACAAAGTCATTTCTATATTGTTGGTTCAATAAAAGAATTCTTCAAAAGGAGTTTTGATATAAAGAGATTACAGTTGGCAACAACAACAAAAATGTCCTTTAGTTCGACAATACAACAAGTACAACTGTATTCGCTAGAAGAGTCATTAACAGCCTGAAATTTAGCCACTGGGAAAATCTGTAAAAACCTAGATAAACTATAACTATAATTAAGAACTTAAATAAAAAAAAAGGTAATAAATACATTCATTATTTAACTTTTGGTTTTGCTATTTAGAGAACTACAGCATGATATTAGGCTACTTTTAAGCATTAGCATGTGCATCTAGAGTTATGAAATGAAAGATGCAGGACAAACTAAAAACAGAAATAAATAAAAACCAAACCTTACAAAGTGACAAGTTTATATGAAGGATGAAAAGCAACTAGGACTTAGACAAATGTTATGAAACCTTCGTGCAAGATTGACAACTGGGTAAATGTTTAACAATTTTAGTTTGTGCAGCCTACATTTGGCAAAGTAAAATGCAACCATGTGCTTCGTAGTTATGAGATTCTTTTAAATAATATAAGCAAAATGAACACACACAAAAACTCAAACCAAAAATGTTTTAAAGTTCGTGTTTCCAACAACCAACCTCAACATGTCTAAAAGCCATCTCTGGCATAGGTGCAGCTCGAGGGGCTGAATCCATTGAAAAAGAGCATGCCATCATCTCCGGAGCCTCACGTAACATTGCTCCTCCCACTGCACCAGGTGACATTGTCCTGCGGGCTAAAGCACTGAAACAATGCAACACGATGCTAGTCAGATCAATGCGATAGCTGCTGTTTCCATATACGGCTTGTCTTCAACAACCATTTAAGTGCCAGCCTAACATTGCAAATTATTTTAAGTGATTCATAAGCCAGGTATGGTATGAGATGTGAAATGATTGGTGGATTTTAAGTCAATGAAAGAATTGTTTTGTATAAAGCAGTTAAAAAATGCAAATCTTTCCACAAAGTAGAAAACTGAATGTAAATAATGCCCAAGTGTAGCTTCCAAAGACTCTTTCAATATTAACAAACAGAATAACTGAATGAATTATAATCATGTCTACATATGTAACAAACCTTAAATACTTTCACCGTTGACAAAAATTGTTTTCTAAACAGACAACTTAATCAGGATTTGTATCAACAGATCCTTGAGGAATAAATTCCAATATTAATTTCACCTACACTGACCACCTAACAATGACTTGTTCTTACAAAGTAATTTTCAAATTAAATAATACAAGCAATAAAAAAGATGCACAAGTTCCACAGATGCCTGAATAGAATTGTAGTAAAATTACATTTTTACTTTCCATAGATTGGACATTTGCAGGTTTCCATTGAACCAAAACAAAACGTTATTTAACAAAATACATACAATTTTTAATGAGGTCAGTGCACTGACCTAAACAAATAAAACAAATGCCTCTCTTTTTAAGTCTCATTATCATAATTAAAACATCAGGAACTGACAAATGTAAAAACTGCATTTAGTTGTCTGATGAAGTCTTTCTAAGGATATTAGAATTTTAAATTACCAAGCTTAAAAGCAAACTCAAGTAATAAGTACTAATAGTTACTAAAAGCAAACTGGAGTAGTGATTACATAAATAGTACAAAAAGACATTGCCAAAAAATAGTCTGAAGGTGCTTCTCTTCAGAATGAAGCAATGTCATTTTAGCTATCGTGATATGCTTGACCAAAGTAGAAATGCCTTTGATAGCTTGGTCTCAAGGACCAGACATTTGTCAATATCTTAGGTTGTCGATATCCTAAGTTGTCAATAATATGATAGGTTGCATTTAAGAGTTGTTTTAAAAATGGAGGGTTAAAAGTTTAAATTAAAATGTTTTCTTCATAAACCATTTAAAAGCTGAAAAAAATCAGGGTTTTTTTTCAAGTCTGTTTTTCATACCTCCTAGAAAGATGTGATTGAAGTATTCAGGAAATCTTATCACTAATTAATTGTTTCTATAGGTCATTCTATCATAAAAATGCTTTTATTAACTGTTCCTAGTTTACAATTTTACATACTAATAACACTCAATAACCTCATCAGTTATGTGTATGGAACTAGTAAATAAATAACAATAGCATAATGTTACCTCCGATGGTAAAAACAAAGCACTGAATTGTTTCATATATTTTGCTTTTCAAAAAGTGTTCACGTGTTTCAATATCCAACTCTCTGCAGAGGAGTTCACATTAAGAAAGATTGGCCCCCAATTTTAGACAAATTAACTCAAGACACATTGCCTGCATGCTTTGTGAATGTAAAAAGAAAATACAATTATCCAAACAAACAAAATGGTGAGTGAAGGCGATTGCCATTCTTATTGAAAATATTTATATTATGAACAGTATTTCAAAGGATTTTTAAGGTCATGCATATGGGTTTTTTTTTCACTTTCAGATGGGTAAAAAAAATGGCTTCAATATTAATTTCAAGAAAGTCTATTTGATCTAAATAATTTTTTTTAACTTTTTCTGACAAATCATTTTAAAGTGAACCAAATAGAAATTAATTGAAAGAAAGAAACAACTAACAATGAACAATCACTTTTTGCCAAATGCAAGAAGTAATGAAGCCATTTACAGTGCTGATGATCGGAGACGCATACCCAGCATGCACCAAAAGAACACTACGTGTTTGTTGGCTATCTCGAACAGAAGTAAACAAACCTCTGCCACGGCTACTGGCATGCTAGCAGCCGCCATTGTGTCCCCAGAACTAAAGACATTTGCCATAAATGTACATGTCCGATCCTCATCATTATTATCATCTTCATACAATTTCTTGCTGGCCTTACCGAAATGAAAACTTCGCCTTTGAGAGAATTTGCTGAAAATTGGAGAGATCATTTTTATGCAGGAAAACAAAAATCAATATAAACAGGAATTATTCATTCCATCAAATATAAGCATAAGATGAAGAATAAACATCTATCAACTTGAACACAGCACAAGAAAAAAATTGACAGAATCAATTTTGACCCAAGTTCAATAAGAAACCATGACAGCCATAAGAGTTTTCTTCTATGATATAAGAGAGTATCAAAGATCGGTGACGCAAAATACGTTTCTCATTTATTACGCAGAAAGCTGCTGTCTGGTAAATAATACATGCTTAAAAAACAATTAATTGGCACAGGTCCACAAAAAGATATTTGTTGGATATGAAAGCCGGCGCTTAGTGCAAAGATCTCTCTTTGGAGTTTAGCTTAATTACAAACCTCAGCTTCCATGACATGCATCTCTGGCATACCCCGCATCATCATTTGAGGTGCAAATGAATCTTCTTGTTCATATTCATAACTGTTATCATTAAACGGAGCAGCAGCTCTAGAGGTTTGCATTTTTTTTGACTTACGAAAAGACAAACTTCTGGATTTTGGTCGTGTTATGCTGAAACATGGCAGTAAATGTATTCATGAAGAAACCAATCCAATTTGGAGACAGCCCAGATTTAGCAATATATGACATTTGTTTTTCCTTTTACTTGTCAAACAATAATCAACTAAAATAGGAATAAACAGAAGTTCAAAAATAAATCCAATCACTTTGTCATGGTAGACTATTACTATGCTTAGTTGATATTTCAAACATTTATGCCAATATGATGGGATGATGGAACAAAATGCATGATCTTCCTCTAATCGAACTCTTCACTAGGGGAGAAATATATTTTTCTTTCATCTGGTTATCAATGACAGTTTAACAGCATAGTTCAATGTGTGTGTGTGTGCGCACTTAGTTGATTTTGATTGAGAACTAGATACAAAAAGAGCTGTTGGGATAAATGATTTGATGAGTATATTATATAATTATATATTAAAAAAATATTGTCCTTCTTCTGGTGCTCTTGTTAGACATAAAATTACTCTGAAATAATGTAATTGATCTATAAAGTGTACTAGCTAAAATAAACCAAGGTTTTTATAGTGAACAGATCAGATTTAAATGCAGTAGTGCACCTTATAATTCCTGTAAAATCTCCATATCTAAGCCCCATCACCAACCAATATGCACAGGATTCATGACGCTTGATGTATGACAAACATTAATTCTAGCAAATATTAAAATATCTTCAAATTAGCAATTTTTTAGTTGACAAATCGGTGGTCAGACCCAGTAAAGCTTTCTACAAAGTCAATATTATGTTTAGAAAGCTTCAATTCATTAAAATAGTAACTGAGATTTAAAATGGATAATGGTTAAGTAGAATGATTTTAAACTAAAAATAAAGAATTACTCTCAGAAATTTCCTTTCAAGAAATGAATTATGAAACTAAGGAAAACAGAATGTAACAATACATAATGTTTTAATGCAACAAAAATGTGCAGCCTAATGATTAGGCAATCGATTAATTAATTTTTAAAGACATACAGTCATTACAAAAATGAGCTTTGAAAAATCCTGTTAAATTTAGAACCAATTGAGCCGTTCAATAAAAAACTGTTTAAGTACTTTCAACACACTCAGAAGAATAAGTATATATTAAAGATACAAAAAACAACGAAACAAGCCAAAACACTTTTATGATGAAATAAAATAATACTTACATAGGTTTACGGATGGCTAGCTGAGTCATGGGAAGATTTGGAATAGTCCCCCCAACACTCGGCTCTGCAGTGGACAGATAAAGCTTCACATCGTTCCAATCCTCTCCAGAGTTTTGGTAGATTAATCCATAGTAAGATATCTTAGAGAAAAATGTGTTCGATCGGAATATTTTTTTTAAACATTTATGATTTAGAAAAATGCACACACAAAACCAATAACTTTAAAATAAGAGATTTAGAGAAAATATTATATTAGTATACCTTGTCAATGGTTTATTTAAATCTAATTGATACGAAAATTAATGAATTTAAGTCGTTTATAGGAAATGAATTTTTTAAAATAATATAACTAAATTATGTAATTCTTGGGGAGAGAAGAGATAAAAGACTAACTGACTAGACAACTTAAAAGTCATTTAAAAGACCACTGCTGCAAACTTTTTACAACTTACAAACTTTAGCTGCATCCAACATCATAAAAATGCCATGACAGAGATACAGTTATTTAGAATATGAAGCTGAAACCTAAAAAAAAAATACCTTTAATGATCCCTCCTCTGTAAACATTCGAAGGTCATAGGATGGAATCCATGAAGCTCCCATCACGACATAGGAAACAACTAAATAGACTTTGTCTTCTTTCTCTGCGTCCAGTACAACAATACATTCCCTGAAGAGTCATTTATAGAAAAATAAATATATATATATATAATTCTCTTCATGGCTCAACAGTTTGGACAAGAAGTAAAAGAAAGATCACCCATTTTATTTCTGCAAGTCGGACGAACTAGAGTTGCCCAACAAAAAAAAAGAAGGGGGGGGAGAGAACAAGTAGTATTCACCAGTCACTAAATAGCAGGGCCAGACTTAACCATTGTGACCAAGAAGCCATGGAAAGTGAACAAGTAATCTACTCTGTATAGCCCCGTCCCTAAATAGCAGGGTCAGACTTAACCATTGTGGGGACCAATGCGAAATGGATTTCAAAGAGCCCAGTTTGGGCAGGGATACGGATAATAAGTGAAAATTAAGAGTTTGTATTAGAAAATATATTTGTTTTTACATTTTATTCATTCTTTACTACGCACAGAATTACTACACGAGCCTTGCGTGTAGCGAAGTCATACAGTATATGATAAAAATTTCGTACATTGCAAGAATTACCAAATGTTTCAATCTATCTATAGAATTATTGACCTCAAGTAATTCTTAATTAGTTTGAGGCGCGAGAAGTTTCTTTCACTAGATTCCACAATTACGGGTATTGCATAATGCCGTTTGTTTTATCGCACGCAGGATTGGCATTTTCCATATTGAATGACACACCAAAATGACAATTTTTGGGCATATATTTCAGGAGATTTGCATGAGTTTTCTCATATACAACTAGAAGGAAATGAGAAGGCTGACACAGTCACCAAGAGTTGGAGAACTAACTCACAAATAAACTCTGCACTCTATCCAGAAGAATTGAAGAAATGAATTGTAAATAAAATAAATGAGAAATGGACGAGCTCTCATCCAAATCACAAGAAAGATGACGCTTACTATGAGCTATACCGACAAGACCAACGTCTAATCTTTCGACTCAGGACCGGACACAACAGAATGCGACAACACATGTACCGAAAGCTCAATATTGGAACCAGTGAAATCTGCCCATGTGGAGTATCACCAGAGAATGCTGACCACGTCCTCCAAAACTGCTCTCTTTACCAAGAGGCCCGTATAAGACACTGGCCCCAAAACACCCAAATAGAAAGAAAACTATATGGAGAACTACCTGATTTGGAAACCACTACACAGTTCATCTCATGTATTGGTCTAGTCATCTGAACACTCCAACATAACGATGAGAACGAAGAAGAAAAAAAGATTTTTAAAAATATTTATAATTTCCAAATATTTCCAGGACTTTTCGTACATTTTGCAATTTGAGGCCGCGGGAAATCTGTTATAAGTTATAAAATGGTTTAATTTAATAATTTATACATCTAGAATTAGAGCGGGCCCTATGAAAGTGCGGGGCCCACTACGGTCGCATAGGTTGCAGTGACCTAAGACCGACCCTGCAAAAAAGAGGCTTATGCTACGTCACCAGTCAACTAGTATATTTATAAATCAACTATTAAAAAAAATAATTTTTTTTTTATTTCTACATCTTTGAATGAAATAGAATTTTTTCAGGTCTTGTCTGTACAGTCAAAAATCGAGACAAAACTAGAGATCTAAACAAAGCAAAGGATGAAGAGATTGACTGCACCTCTATGCTCATGGGAGCCAACAAGTTATAATCAGAGCTTGCAGTTCTAAGCTCATTAAAAGAGCTCACAAGATTAAAAAAAAGCAGTAAAACACGTCTGTTCATTTCTATAAATAATTACGTAATTCATTATGGGGAAAAGCATCATCATTGTGCCATAAATACTGATCTTGGTGTTCTCCTGATCTTTCTGAAAACAAACACTTCCAGATAAGTGCACTTCCAGACCAAAATCAAAACTATCACTATAGCATTACAGATAGTAGAAAAAAAGGTCTATGACAGAACACAAGCACCAACAAATATTATTGTCTTTACAGATTCACAATCCACTCTTCAAGCAGCAACTAGCAACACCGCATCTACCCCAAGAGAATTGACAACACTAATCATAATAATCCATCATCTGATGTCAAAAATTAATATTAGTCACATTACAATGGATCCCTGGGCACAAAGGACCCATGGTAAATGAAAAGGTGATGAAACAACCAGACAGGGCAGTAAACTACCTAACTCTCAAGTCAGTATTAGCAATCACAAAGAGGAGCGGCTCAACCAATGGGCATAAAGAAGCAAAGGAAGAGCTTAAGTGCAAAGCAATGGCCATGCTTAACAAACTGGTATTCCTACCCCGCAAAGAGTAATTTACAATATTCGAATTAAGAACAGGACACACATCTTTCAATTATCACCTTTAACAGAATAAATCCCACTCACCCAGCCCACCGTAGACACTGTGCCCACCTTTATCAAACTGTAAATCATATCATCTTTGAATCACCATTTTAATTCATTATAACATCAGAGTAGACTGAGCCTACTACAGCCCATATAACCAACACTGTATGGCAGTGTTGAACTGAAAAAAAAAAACAATAGCATGCTATTTTTCCTTGGCACGGACAGCAAAAGAGCCAATACCTCAGCAGCAAAAAGTTGGCTACAAGAAGTGCAGCTGTACAGTGATTTTTATTTTAATATATTATCTGAATCATCTTCCTTTAAGCCTATCAAATGACGCGTGTTTTCCACAAATAAATGCTTACCTGTTTTCATGCCCTGTGTTATAATTTCCTCTTAAGTCGTTCAAATTCCTCTCCACAGCTTCAATTTTTCTATCAAGTTCTTCATTTTTCCTCTCTAAGTCTAAACGTTCATTTTCTAATTGTTTGCCAATAGCTTTGTACTCCTTCATAAACTCTTTCATTCCTGAAAGAAAAACACAAATAGTCAATACATTAAAAGATTAACTTGATAAATTCCATGGTCAAGACAGCTTCTGTTTATGAGTCTTTGCAATTATGACTGCTAATAAGCTTGTGAATGAACAATACTTATTGGCTAGTGAGTGTTTGAAGCTATGATCAGTATTTATTTGCTTATGAGCCTTGGCAGCTAGGACCAGTTCTTATAAGCTCATGAATCTTGGCTGTTACGACCATTTATTTTATTTGCTTGTGAGTTAGCTAACAGCAAAGCACCTAATGACATCTGTCAAACGAAGCATTGTCAGGTGTGATATAACCAAGTAACAAGATCTTCATGACTTTTTGAAGACAATGACATTAGGAACAATACCAGGGAAAAAAAAATATGGTTAGCTTTAACAAAGGAAATGAGAACAGCCTATTTACAGAATAAATGTGGGTAGTTTGCACAGAGAGGATAGGGAACCATTTTTCCATTTAATCATTTTATAATTATAGAACTTTATTTTTCAAATTATTATTTGTTGAGAATATATTTCTTATGTATTAAAGAAAAACAACACACATCAATAAATACACAACTACCTTTAAAGTAGTTGTCATCAAGCTTGAAGAGTACTTGTTCGTCTTTTTTTTCAACCTGCTCAAAATAGTTTATTTTAAAAAATGTGATTAAAAAATATATAATTTGTACAAAACTGACTGCTAATTTTTTTAAAATTCTTTTTATATAAATGTACATTCGTATATCGGCTTAAACTGTTGTTATGATTAATAGCTCAATAAGTTTACAAATCACAAAAAAAAAAACTCTTACCTGTCCACTTTTGGCAGCTGTTGCAGCAAACTGATCTAGAACTTTCCATTGCCTGTTTAAGATTTCCTTCTGGTTAGCAAGGTCAATGGCTTTTTTCTCTTCTGTCAATGATCGCAACTGAAATAAATTTTTAGGTATGAGACAGATAATACATGTGTCTTAATGAACTGTAGCGGGAAGGATAAAGTCATGACGATGTAAGTAGTTATCTCCCATGTCAGAAAGCACCCTCCTCCCCCTCCACCCTTTGACATTACAGTTGTTACTTTCAACATGGAACAGGGATCTATATATGACAGGATCAATTTATAACATCTTATACAGACATTATATCTCATTACAAATATATTCTAGGAATCAATAAACTCTGGCTTGTTTGATAAGAATGTAATAGAGAGACCGATCTGTATTACATTCCCATACCAATACGGAGATAACTATATTACACTACTATTGTAAAAGGGAGGTGACTGTCACTCCCATCACATCCCTGCACTCTTGTTGAATTTGAGTTTAATTTGTATTTATACCTGATCATTTAAAGCCTTTTCTTTCTCACTCATGGTAGCCTGATCCTCTGTCACATATTTACTCTGAAAGCTGACTTCTGCAATGGTAGCTGCACCTTTCCCTTCAACTCTAAAAGTTTAAAAGGTAAAAAAGAAAGATTTTCTTTTTTTCTAAAATACAAATTTGGTCAAAGCAGAATACAAACTTAAACAATGCAGAATTAAAAGATCTAAACATGGGTTTAAACATAACTTTTTGAGTCTTATCATCATCATCATCAAACTTCATTTGAGTGAAGGCTAGAGAAGTTCAAATCTTCTCTTGCAAAAGCCCTGGACAGAAATCTTGCTGATTTTCATAGCGTATGTATGTCACCATGCAGGTCGAGTATTTGGGGTTTCCCAGACCTGTCGAGATGAAGATCAGCATTTCTGGGGCAGGCAAACAGAATATGAGACATGGTTTCCTCTTCTTCCCATTAGTGGGGTCACTTTGAGTCAAAATTTGGCCATAGCTGTGTGAAATATAAGCCAACAGGCCTGTCCTGCACTGTGCTATAATAGCTTGTTCAGGCCTGGATCATGGGGAAGTGCGGCCAGGGCGCATCATGTGCCCCCAGACTCCACTGGCTTTTTTGGGACTTGTCCCAGCACTCAAACCACTATTCCATCTCTATTTTTCTATTGTTGCCAGAGCAACTCAGAGCCTGCTTGGTATGTGGTGTCAGTCCTCCCTGGTGGGCCAAGGAGTCAGCAATCTGACTTGGTAACCACTGCATTATAAAAGGTGTGCCATAGCGTTGATTTATATTGTAAGAAGCCATCATGACAGTGTTGATATTAGGGGCAATGGTCCAGGGCTTTGCAAAGCCTGATATTCAGGTTTTGATTCAGTGAACACAACAATCAGTGTTGCCCTCATACGTCTTATTCATTTATCTATCCAATACTCAAGATTTTTTAACTTGATAATTTTTTTCAGACGATGCTAAAATTAGTTTTAAAACATATCTGAATGTAGCAACATTAGTAAAACAAAACTGATAGTTTATTAAAAATATTCCATTCATGAACTTTTATAGCAACTTCTGCTTTAGCATCAAATCTTAAATATAAAACAAATAAAACAATTGGATCAAGTGGATGAATACTAAAATATGAACTGCTTAAATTGATTTTTTCTGTTCTATTTAAATTTTTAAAAAATTAAAAAATTAACAAAAAATAAGTATGCACCTGATAGACTCCTCATCAATGCGAACAAATTCCTTGATGCGCAGCTCGTTAATGCCAGGTTTGACAGTAGTATTTATTTCTCTGCAAACTTCTGCTCTGTCTTTGTAAACTGTGACCTTTGTGACAGGACATTCACTGGCTTTAATGCTGATAGTGTTGTTTATGGTTCGATCTTCTTTATCAGTCATGGTGTCCAGATTTAAAACTTATCTGACAACTGAAAAAAAAAAAATCAGCTAAAACTTTTTTATTCTTATTTTGAAAGTGACATTGTTTTTTTTTAGAAAATTTAATTTTCAAATAAAAAAGTATCAAATGTCAATGTTTCTCATAAATAAATATTAAATCATACACTAGGTTTTTGAGTAGGTGCCATGAAATTGTTAAACGTCTAGGAATTTGCAGTTATAGAATGTGTTATTTGCACAACTATTAAAATAAATCTAATATATAATAGCCAATGCCTATCCATTCAAATTATTCAATGATTCTTTCCATCCTTGTACTGTCCTTGGGTCATAATGATGGATAAATAAATTCAAATTTCAAAGCTAAGCCTGCACATAGGTAAGTAAGACTTTCAAAACATTAAATTCAAGACATTTAATAGTCTTCAATTTAGACTAATTAAGCCTTTTATTTCACTATAGTTAAACTCCTGATCACTCAACGAAGAGTTGTTTCTATTTTAAAATTTACTGGTTAGGATTTTTTTCTTTAATATTAGCACAATAATCTAAAATTTACACACACAAAATTTAAGAGAGACATTTTAAAATTAAAAAAAAAACGGTTCATACTATTTAATGTTATATAAAGTAACAATGTAAAATTTATTAGTACATTTTAATAAAAAAATGTTCATCAGCTAAACTTTAAAATTGAAGATTTCTATAAAATGCTCCCTATCCCAGAAGACAACCAAGACTGTTAGGGCTTATTCAGTTAGATAACATCTAATGTTTTGTAAGTAAATATTGTTCATTGATATGTATTATATATATATAATATGCCTAATGCTAACTTCTCTCATAAACGATGGTGAAAAGTTTTTAACAATTATAAAATATGTGTACGTTTGTGAAAATGGGTGTGTTGATATAAACTTAAAATAGCTCTATGATATAAAACTTGTATAATGTAATTTTAAAAAAATTGAACTTTTTCCTCAAAATGTATGTCTCACAGATCAATAGAACTTAAATTCAAAGTAATAACAGTCCGGTGCTGGCTGAAATGTAAAAATGTCCTACTAGTAACAGAGGAATAGTTAAAGCTATCATGTTAGTTGATGTCAAGTAAGACATATTACTTTTATTTGGACATACCAGTACACATCAACATTCTATTACTTTTAATGCAATAGCTATAAAAACCTAAGCCAAGGCATCTATAGTTATCATTTAGAAGTAATCTTTCTCTTGTGTGTCTTAGTTAAAATAATAAGCTTAGGTTTAGTAACTATTCACCACAAAAGGAAAGTTTAACAAAACAAAAATTAAATTTAACATATAATCTAGCACCTTCTGTAACGATATAGTTACAAATAAGCTTTAATAAAATCAATTAAATTTGTAGGAATCAAACTATATAATATAAGCTGTGTGTGACTTTATATATAAGAATATTACATGGGAGCTCAAACCCGATGTCAGGGGATGGACAACCTGCAGGGTTTAAATTCAGGTATGGGCAAAACTTCTAGATATATATATCTTTACCACTCAGCCATCACTCACCCATCTATTAAATATACTAAGTCAAGAATATTAACAGAAAGTGTTGAGAGACTAAACATTTTCTTTACTACTCTGTTGAACATTGTTAATATTTCATTATTTATAACATCAACTCTAAAAAAAAATGTAAAAAAAATATATAGATAATATTGTTATATTTACTATTTTTATTTCAATAAATTGCAATATAGCTCACAAAAATGCAAGAGAAATTAAATATATAACATCTCTCATATATATACCTTCAAGATCTTCGGGCGCCTCTGAGTCAACAGAGCTCAAATGGGTACCTGACATTAGTTGGGGAAAAGTAAAGGCGGTTGGTCGTTAACCGTAGGCCACAGAAACAGATTCGTGACCTTTACATCATCTGCCCTATAGACCACAAGGTCTGAAAGGGGAACTTTACCAAATCTCTTTAAGATCTCTAGAGAATTTTAAATCTTTTAAGCACTCTGGGTATATATATATATTGTTCTAACCCTGCATTGCACCAGTGCTTGGGGTGCGCACTAGTGAATGTAAACAGGAAGACACTAGAAGAGAGAGAATAACAGTGCATCAGAGATTGTGAAGAGTCTAAATGTTTTGGGAAATTAAGAGGCCAACTTTTGTGCTGCCTGAATTTTGTAGTAAGGACCTGGAGCGAAGCGGGGAAGGCTATCGTTGGTCCACATTCGGGTTAAGTAGCAAAGGACTGGTATACTTAGTAGTAAGACTCTGAGAAAGCTGAAGGATGAATCATCATGTTATGTGTTTACCCTAGTGAATAAACACAACTATTTTTTCCTGTTAAACTGTGTCACTAGTATTAACAGTGAGTATAATAAATAATAATAACTTACTAATTTAGCCGTCTGAGCTAAGTCTAAGTGAGTAACTTCAGTAAGTGTAAGTCTAGATTAAGACCTTATTCTATTCTAAATATCTAATGAGACTAATGTTAAATTACTTAGGTCCTAGGTATTGGATAGTAGGTCTAGATTTAGATTAAAATAAATATCTTGTCTCAAATGTATCAGTCATGACATCCACTGCCTCTCTTCCTGCCATGAAGCTGCCGTCGGTGCTGACTGAGGGAAAGGTCAGACAACGAAAACGACGCCCCCTTAACCAAAGGCAGATCAACTGGAGAAGGAGAAAGCGGCACCTGCAGAGAGAAGTGTGGATGGCTTTGTGGGGAGCACGCTCCATTCAATCTGTGACTCCCACCGACCGACCTCCACCTGTACTGACCAACCGTGAACATGTTTCTTTTCGGGACGAAAAGACTAAGGTGGGGGTAGTGTTGTAACCCTGCCTTGCACCAGTGCTTAAGGTGCGCACTAGTGAGCGTAAACAGGAAGACACTAGAAGAGAGAGAATAACAGTGCATCAGAGATTGTGAAGAGTCTAAATGTTTTGGAAACTAAGAGGCCAACTTTTATGCTGCCTGAAGGTTTTAGTAAGGACCTGGAGCGAAGCGGGGAAGGCTGTCGTTGGTCCACATTCGGGTTAAGTAGCAAAGGACTGGTAAACTTAATAGTAAGACTCTGAGGAAGCTGAAGGATGAATCATCATGTTATGTGTTTACCCTAGTGAATAAACACAACTATTATTTCCTGTTAAACTGTGTTGAGTTGCATGCCTTTTCGTTGAGTGCCTAACCTAAAGTTACACCAATATATATAGATCTAGAGCTTATCCTACCTGCTATCTAGAAATGAAGTCTAATAGAATGCAAAATGTAAAAAGAAAAGGTGATGATGATACTGATGATTGATAGACAGTAATAGACATACTGACATATAATTTTTTATAATTCATTGTCATTAGTACAGAGAGAACAGACAGAGTACTAGAAATTTACTAGTAAATCAGTAGTGAGTAGATCTATCTAGACTCTAGATTAAAGTCTAGATAAACTCTAGATAGACACTACTCAACTTCAAGTTAATAGTCGTCAAGTCTAGTCTTAACTCGACTCTACTGTCACTAGAATGACTAGATACTAGTAAGTAGATCATACTAGTAACTAGATCTATTACTAGTTCTAGGTCTATAGATCTAGTTATAATTACATCTATATTATATTAATTATAGATCTAGCCTAGCTAGGTCGTCTAGGAGTAGGACACGGGTAACAGTACTATTTACTACTAAGTCGTCTAGGAGTAGGACACGGGTAACAGTACTATTTACTACTAAGACTAAGGGTAACACTAACACTAATGCCTGCCTAAGCCTAAAATATAACACTAACACACTGACAGTAATCACATCACTAAATCAGTAACGCTGACTCTGACTAACAGTCTACAACTCTAACTAATTAAAAAATAAACTCGAAGTCCAACACTAGTCACTAGACTATTAACACTAGTCACTAGTAGTAACACTAACATTTGTCTTGTAACGGTGAGTTGAGTGAGTATAAATAATAAATAATTATAATAATAACTTACTAACTGAGCCGTCTGAGCTAAGTCTAAGTGAGTAACTTCAGTAAGTTTAAGTCTAGATCAAGACCTTATTCTATTCTAAATATCTAATGAGACTAATGTTAAATTACTTAGACTTAGGTCCTAGGTATTGGATAGTAGGTCTAGATTTAGATTAAAATGTTTCCGTCTCCGCCCTCCAGTTGCTCAAGAAATCTTCACTTCCGTAATCTTAACTTCTCAAGGCGAAAGGAACGCAATAAACAAAATATATATAGATCAGTGTGACGAATTAAAAAAAAAATGTGGGGGTGGACGACTGGTATGTGCCAAGGCCAAGCCTAGTTTAAGATTTCAGTCATATTAGGACCGTTAACTCTACTTTAGAGGTCTATACACGCCAATCAAGATTCTGGGGTATTCGTTTACGTGACTAGATACGCAGAATCAGGTTTCTCTTATATTTTAAGAATATGCAGAAAAAAAATGCAGATTACAAATATATAATTTAACTTAGAATCGATCCCTGGTACTCAGATACATATAATTAAACTGCACAGTACGTATGGGTCTAGAATATAGGTTGAATAGGTCTACGTTTGCAATAAGAGATATTATGATTGTTAATAGATCTTTGACCACTATCCTATGTTATGAATTACAGAATTCCTTCAATCACGTATCAATGTGTTAATGCAGTCGTGCTTGTTACTTATAGAGACTTTTAGTCCAGTCTCGTAGCCACTTAAACTGCAAGGATATTTTGCAGATAAAAATTATGTTCAGACAGGGGAAGATGGAGGCGAGCTTCCGAGGGCAGCTTGACGTAATCATCTTCTTTTTTTGAAGTAACGACTGTATTTTATTAGATAAAAGAAGAGTTCGAGAATCTTTTTTTAAGCGTTTGATTAAGGATGTTGTTGCATTTTGGTCTTTACATTGTTTCTGGTTTGTGAGAGACTCGAGATCCTCTGTAAGCAGTGGCGTAGCCAGGATGGGGGAGGAGGGGAGAATTTGAAAATCCCCACGTGCCCACACTCGAGTGAAACCCCCAAATGAGTGTTGTTGTTTTTTTTATATTAAAAAAATAAATATTACGCAAGATGCAAGGGTCCCAAAGAGGTCAATATAAGCCCCTCGGGCCCCCAAAACAATGGAAAATTCCTAGCTACACCCCTGTCTGTAAGGCTATATCTAATTGAGATTACCCGTCCCCTACCGACATAAAATGTCTCCCATACTGATCTGTTTTCCTACCAATTAATGGACTCCATTTAGGTAAAATTATGATAATTCAAGACATTTCAAGAGACAGTCTACAGTCACAGAATTCCTCTTTTGACCTATTTGCACTTTTTTGTTCTATAAATAAGCCTGCACTCATATAAGATCAATTGCACACTTCGCAATCAACTAATTGTTTTCATGTTTAACTATCCGCCGGCAGATAACGGCTATGTCTGCACGAGATGTGGGAAATTATGCAGGTCACAAATGGGTTAATGGCGAGGTTATGTGTAACACTGCGCTCATTCTTGATCTTCGGAATCAAAGACGTTTCCATTCATCACTGATCTATATGTGCGATAAACCGAAACATGAAAGTGTTTAAAAAAACAAGAAAAACATTTATAGGCCTATATCTGAGGCGATTGGCAGTGAAAAAGGCCGATTAGCTATCACCTCCTCTTTTGTGTGGATGGAGCTAAAAGCAGCAATTTCCTAGTGCATTTTGAAGTCAAAGCTACTTATTTAAGAAAGCTGGTTGTAGATTTAGTAGATAGGCCTTAAATTTAATACATAGCAAAAGATGAAAATGATAAAGAAGACCAAGTGTAGTAGGCCAAATATAGGGTACGTTTTATTTTTGTGTTAATATAATTATAGCTTTTGTATAGCGCTACTTTCATGCTTATAGCATGCTCAGGGCGCTATGGTTCAATCTCATTTGAAGACCTAAGATTTCGAATCACCCCTCTATAAATAAATTTAAAAAAATATCGACGCGTTTACACATTTAAGAGCCAAATAAAAGCTAAGACGCTCAGACTAGGAAAAGAAAAACTTAAATAGATCCCGAAGAACAACTTCTTTTTCTCTACCAGATGTAGCTTAATATGCAGGTCGTATTTGGGTTTGGTCAAGTCAACACTCTATACCAGATGTAGCTTAATATGCAGGTCGTATTTGGGTTTGGTCAAGTCAACACTCTATACCAGATGTAGCTTAATATGCAGGTCGTATTTGGGTTTGGTCAAGTCAACACTCTATACCAGATGTAGCTTAATATGCAGGTCGTATTTGGGTTTGGTCAAGTCAACACTCTATACCAGATGTAGCTTAATATGCAGGTCGTATTTGGGTTTGGTCAAGTCAACACTCTATACCAGATGTAGCTTAATATGCAGGTCGTATTTGGGTTTGGTCAAGTCAACACTCTATACCAGATGTAGCTTAATATGCAGGTCGTATTTGGGTTTGGTCAAGTCAACACTCTATACCAGATGTAGCTTAATATGCAGGTCGTATTTGGGTTTGGTCAAGTCAACACTCTATACCAGATGTAGCTTAATATGCAGGTCGTATTTGGGTTTGGTCAAGTCAACACTCTATACCAGATGTAGCTTAATATGCAGGTCGTATTTGGGTTTGGTCAAGTCAACACTCTATACTAGATGTAGCTTAATATGCAGGTCGTATTTGGGTTTGGTCAAGTCAACACTCTATACCAGATGTAGCTTAATATGCAGGTCGTATTTGGGTTTGGTCAAGTCAACACTCTATACCAGATGTAGCTTAATATGCAGGTCGTATTTGGGTTTGGTCAAGTCAACACTCTATACCAGATGTAGCTTAATTTGCAGGTCGTATTTGGGTTTGGTCAAGTCAACACTCTATATCAGATGTAGCTTAATATGCAGGTCGTATTTGGGTTTGGTCAAGTCAACACTCTATATCAGATGTAGCTTAATATGCAGGTCGTATTTGGGTTTGGTCAAGTCAACACTCTATACCAGATGTAGCTTAATATGCAGGTCGTATTTGGGTTTGGTCAAGTCAACACTCTATATCAGATGTAGCTTAATATGCAGGTCGTATTTGGGTTTGGTCAAGTCAACACTCTATACCAGATGTAGCTTAATATGCAGGTCGTATTTGGGTTTGGTCAAGTCAACACTCTATATCAGATGTAGCTTAATATGCAGGTCGTATTTGGGTTTGGTCAAGTCAACACTCTATATCAGATGTAGCTTAATATGCAGGTCGTATTTGGGTTTGGTCAAGTCAACACTCTATATCAGATGTAGCTTAATATGCAGGTCGTATTTGGGTTTGGTCAAGTCAACACTCTATATCAGATGTAGCTTAATATGCAGGTCGTATTTGGGTTTGGTCAAGTCAACACTCTATACCAGATGTAGCTTAATATGCAGGTCGTATTTGGGTTTGGTCAAGTCAACACTCTATACCAGATGTAGCTTAATATGCAGGTCGTATTTGGGTTTGGTCAAGTCAACACTCTATACCAGATGTAGCTTAATATGCAGGTCGTATTTGGGTTTGGTCAAGTCAACACTCTATACCAGATGTAGCTTAATATGCAGGTCGTATTTGGGTTTGGTCAAGTCAACACTCTATACCAGATGTAGCTTAATATGCAGGTCGTATTTGGGTTTGGTCAAGTCAACACTCTATACCAGATGTAGCTTAATATGCAGGTCGTATTTGGGTTTGGTCAAGTCAACACTCTATACCAGATGTAGCTTAATATGCAGGTCGTATTTGGGTTTGGTCAAGTCAACACTCTATACTAGATGTAGCTTAATATGCAGGTCGTATTTGGGTTTGGTCAAGTCAACACTCTATACCAGATGTAGCTTAATATGCAGGTCGTATTTGGGTTTGGTCAAGTCAACACTCTATACCAGATGTAGCTTAATATGCAGGTCGTATTTGGGTTTGGTCAAGTCAACACTCTATACCAGATGTAGCTTAATTTGCAGGTCGTATTTGGGTTTGGTCAAGTCAACACTCTATATCAGATGTAGCTTAATATGCAGGTCGTATTTGGGTTTGGTCAAGTCAACACTCTATATCAGATGTAGCTTAATATGCAGGTCGTATTTGGGTTTGGTCAAGTCAACACTCTATACCAGATGTAGCTTAATATGCAGGTCGTATTTGGGTTTGGTCAAGTCAACACTCTATATCAGATGTAGCTTAATATGCAGGTCGTATTTGGGTTTGGTCAAGTCAACACTCTATACCAGATGTAGCTTAATATGCAGGTCGTATTTGGGTTTGGTCAAGTCAACACTCTATATCAGATGTAGCTTAATATGCAGGTCGTATTTGGGTTTGGTCAAGTCAACACTCTATATCAGATGTAGCTTAATATGCAGGTCGTATTTGGGTTTGGTCAAGTCAACACTCTATATCAGATGTAGCTTAATATGCAGGTCGTATTTGGGTTTGGTCAAGTCAACACTCTATACTAGATGTAGCTTAATATGCAGGTCGTATTTGGGTTTGGTCAAGTCAACACTCTATACCAGATGTAGCTTAATATGCAGGTCGTATTTGGGTTTGGTCAAGTCAACACTCTATACCAGATGTAGCTTAATATGCAGGTCGTATTTGGGTTTGGTCAAGTCAACACTCTATATCAGATGTAGCTTAATATGCAGGTCGTATTTGGGTTTGGTCAAGTCAACACTCTATATCAGATGTAGCTTAATATGCAGGTCGTATTTGGGTTTGGTCAAGTCAACACTCTATATCAGATGTAGCTTAATATGCAGGTCGTATTTGGGTTTGGTCAAGTCAACACTCTATACCAGATGTAGCTTAATATGCAGGTCGTATTTGGGTTTGGTCAAGTCAACACTCTATATCAGATGTAGCTTAATATGCAGGTCGTATTTGGGTTTGGTCAAGTCAACACTCTATACCAGATGTAGCTTAATATGCAGGTCGTATTTGGGTTTGGTCAAGTCAACACTCTATATCAGATGTAGCTTAATATGCAGGTCGTATTTGGGTTTGGTCAAGTCAACACTCTATATCAGATGTAGCTTAATATGCAGGTCGTATTTGGGTTTGGTCAAGTCAACACTCTATATCAGATGTAGCTTAATATGCAGGTCGTATTTGGGTTTGGTCAAGTCAACACTCTATATCAGATGTAGCTTAATATGCAGGTCGTATTTGGGTTTGGTCAAGTCAACACTCTATATCAGATGTAGCTTAATATGCAGGTCGTATTTGGGTTTGGTCAAGTCAACACTCTATATCAGATGTAGCTTAATATGCAGGTCGTATTTGGGTTTGGTCAAGTCAACACTCTATATCAGATGTAGCTTAATATGCAGGTCGTATTTGGGTTTGGTCAAGTCAACACTCTATATCAGATGTAGCTTAATATGCAGGTCGTATTTGGGTTTGGTCAAGTCAACACTCTATATCAGATGTAGCTTAATATGCAGGTCGTATTTGGGTTTGGTCAAGTCAACACTCTATATCAGATGTAGCTTAATATGCAGGTCGTATTTGGGTTTGGTCAAGTCAACACTCTATACCAGATGTAGCTTAATATGCAGGTCGTATTTGAGTTTGCGCAGTCAAGTCAACACTCTATATCAGATGTAGCTTAATATGCAGGTCGTATTTAGGTTTGGTCAAGTCAACACTCTATATCAGATGTAGCTTAATATGCAGGTCGTATTTGGGTTTGGTCAAGTCAACACTCTATACCAGATGTAGCTTAATATGCAGGTCGTATTTGGGTTTGCGCAGTCAAGTCAACACTCTATATCAGATGTAGCTTAATATGCAGGTCGTATTTGGGTTTGGTCAAGTCAACACTCTATATCAGATGTAGCTTAATATGCAGGTCGTATTTGGGTTTGGTCAAGTCAACACTCTATACCAGATGTAGCTTAATTTGCAGGTCGTATTTGGGTTTGCGCAGTCAAGTCAACACTCTATATCAGATGTAGCTTAATATGCAGGTCGTATTTGGGTTTGGTCAAGTCAACACTCTATATCAGATGTAGCTTAATATGCAGGTCGTATTTGGGTTTGGTCAAGTCAACACTCTATACCAGATGTAGCTTAATTTGCAGGTCGTATTTGGGTTTGGTCAAGTCAACACTCTATACCAGATGTAGCTTAATTTGCAGGTCGTATTTGGGTTTGGTCAAGTCAACACTCTATACCAGATGTAGCTTAATATGCAGGTCGTATTTGGGTTTGGTCAAGTCAACACTCTATATCAGATGTAGCTTAATATGCAGGTCGTATTTGGGTTTGGTCAAGTCAACACTCTATATCAGATGTAGCTTAATATGCAGGTCGTATTTGGGTTTGGTCAAGTCAACACTCTATATCAGATGTAGCTTAATATGCAGGTCGTATTTGGGTTTGGTCAAGTCAACACTCTATATCAGATGTAGCTTAATATGCAGGTCGTATTTGGGTTTGGTCAAGTCAACACTCTATATCAGATGTAGCTTAATATGCAGGTCGTATTTGGGTTTGGTCAAGTCAACACTCTATATCAGATGTAGCTTAATATGCAGGTCGTATTTGGGTTTGGTCAAGTCAACACTCTATATCAGATGTAGCTTAATATGCAGGTCGTATTTGGGTTTGGTCAAGTCAACACTCTATACCAGATGTAGCTTAATATGCAGGTCGTATTTGGGTTTGCGCAGTCAAGTCAACACTCTATATCAGATGTAGCTTAATATGCAGGTCGTATTTGGGTTTGGTCAAGTCAACACTCTATATCAGATGTAGCTTAATATGCAGGTCGTATTTGGGTTTGGTCAAGTCAACACTCTATACCAGATGTAGCTTAATATGCAGGTCGTATTTGGGTTTGCGCAGTCAAGTCAACACTCTATATCAGATGTAGCTTAATATGCAGGTCGTATTTGGGTTTGGTCAAGTCAACACTCTATATCAGATGTAGCTTAATATGCAGGTCGTATTTGGGTTTGGTCAAGTCAACACTCTATACCAGATGTAGCTTAATTTGCAGGTCGTATTTGGGTTTGCGCAGTCAAGTCAACACTCTATATCAGATGTAGCTTAATATGCAGGTCGTATTTGGGTTTGGTCAAGTCAACACTCTATATCAGATGTAGCTTAATATGCAGGTCGTATTTGGGTTTGGTCAAGTCAACACTCTATACCAGATGTAGCTTAATTTGCAGGTCGTATTTGGGTTTGGTCAAGTCAACACTCTATACCAGATGTAGCTTAATTTGCAGGTCGTATTTGGGTTTGGTCAAGTCAACACTCTATACCAGATGTAGCTTAATATGCAGGTCGTATTTGGGTTTGGTCAAGTCAACACTCTATACCAGATGTAGCTTAATATGCAGGTCGTATTTGGGTTTGGTCAAGTCAACACTCTATACCAGATGTAGCTTAATATGCAGGTCGTATTTGGGTTTGGTCAAGTCAACACTCTATACCAGATGTAGCTTAATTTGCAGGTCGTATTTGGGTTTGGTCAAGTCAACACTCTATATCAGATGTAGCTTAATATGCAGGTCGTATTTGGGTTTGGTCAAGTCAACACTCTATATCAGATGTAGCTTAATATGCAGGTCGTATTTGGGTTTGGTCAAGTCAACACTCTATACCAGATGTAGCTTAATATGCAGGTCGTATTTGGGTTTGGTCAAGTCAACACTCTATATCAGATGTAGCTTAATATGCAGGTCGTATTTGGGTTTGGTCAAGTCAACACTCTATACCAGATGTAGCTTAATATGCAGGTCGTATTTGGGTTTGGTCAAGTCAACACTCTATATCAGATGTAGCTTAATATGCAGGTCGTATTTGGGTTTGGTCAAGTCAACACTCTATATCAGATGTAGCTTAATATGCAGGTCGTATTTGGGTTTGGTCAAGTCAACACTCTATATCAGATGTAGCTTAATATGCAGGTCGTATTTGGGTTTGGTCAAGTCAACACTCTATACTAGATGTAGCTTAATATGCAGGTCGTATTTGGGTTTGGTCAAGTCAACACTCTATACCAGATGTAGCTTAATATGCAGGTCGTATTTGGGTTTGGTCAAGTCAACACTCTATACCAGATGTAGCTTAATATGCAGGTCGTATTTGGGTTTGGTCAAGTCAACACTCTATATCAGATGTAGCTTAATATGCAGGTCGTATTTGGGTTTGGTCAAGTCAACACTCTATATCAGATGTAGCTTAATATGCAGGTCGTATTTGGGTTTGGTCAAGTCAACACTCTATATCAGATGTAGCTTAATATGCAGGTCGTATTTGGGTTTGGTCAAGTCAACACTCTATACCAGATGTAGCTTAATATGCAGGTCGTATTTGGGTTTGGTCAAGTCAACACTCTATATCAGATGTAGCTTAATATGCAGGTCGTATTTGGGTTTGGTCAAGTCAACACTCTATACCAGATGTAGCTTAATATGCAGGTCGTATTTGGGTTTGGTCAAGTCAACACTCTATATCAGATGTAGCTTAATATGCAGGTCGTATTTGGGTTTGGTCAAGTCAACACTCTATATCAGATGTAGCTTAATATGCAGGTCGTATTTGGGTTTGGTCAAGTCAACACTCTATATCAGATGTAGCTTAATATGCAGGTCGTATTTGGGTTTGGTCAAGTCAACACTCTATATCAGATGTAGCTTAATATGCAGGTCGTATTTGGGTTTGGTCAAGTCAACACTCTATATCAGATGTAGCTTAATATGCAGGTCGTATTTGGGTTTGGTCAAGTCAACACTCTATATCAGATGTAGCTTAATATGCAGGTCGTATTTGGGTTTGGTCAAGTCAACACTCTATATCAGATGTAGCTTAATATGCAGGTCGTATTTGGGTTTGGTCAAGTCAACACTCTATATCAGATGTAGCTTAATATGCAGGTCGTATTTGGGTTTGGTCAAGTCAACACTCTATATCAGATGTAGCTTAATATGCAGGTCGTATTTGGGTTTGGTCAAGTCAACACTCTATATCAGATGTAGCTTAATATGCAGGTCGTATTTGGGTTTGGTCAAGTCAACACTCTATACCAGATGTAGCTTAATATGCAGGTCGTATTTGGGTTTGCGCAGTCAAGTCAACACTCTATATCAGATGTAGCTTAATATGCAGGTCGTATTTAGGTTTGGTCAAGTCAACACTCTATATCAGATGTAGCTTAATATGCAGGTCGTATTTGGGTTTGGTCAAGTCAACACTCTATACCAGATGTAGCTTAATATGCAGGTCGTATTTGGGTTTGCGCAGTCAAGTCAACACTCTATATCAGATGTAGCTTAATATGCAGGTCGTATTTGGGTTTGGTCAAGTCAACACTCTATATCAGATGTAGCTTAATATGCAGGTCGTATTTGGGTTTGGTCAAGTCAACACTCTATACCAGATGTAGCTTAATTTGCAGGTCGTATTTGGGTTTGCGCAGTCAAGTCAACACTCTATATCAGATGTAGCTTAATATGCAGGTCGTATTTGGGTTTGGTCAAGTCAACACTCTATATCAGATGTAGCTTAATATGCAGGTCGTATTTGGGTTTGGTCAAGTCAACACTCTATACCAGATGTAGCTTAATTTGCAGGTCGTATTTGGGTTTGGTCAAGTCAACACTCTATACCAGATGTAGCTTAATTTGCAGGTCGTATTTGGGTTTGGTCAAGTCAACACTCTATACCAGATGTAGCTTAATATGCAGGTCGTATTTGGGTTTGGTCAAGTCAACACTCTATATCAGATGTAGCTTAATATGCAGGTCGTATTTGGGTTTGGTCAAGTCAACACTCTATATCAGATGTAGCTTAATATGCAGGTCGTATTTGGGTTTGGTCAAGTCAACACTCTATATCAGATGTAGCTTAATATGCAGGTCGTATTTGGGTTTGGTCAAGTCAACACTCTATATCAGATGTAGCTTAATATGCAGGTCGTATTTGGGTTTGGTCAAGTCAACACTCTATATCAGATGTAGCTTAATATGCAGGTCGTATTTGGGTTTGGTCAAGTCAACACTCTATATCAGATGTAGCTTAATATGCAGGTCGTATTTGGGTTTGGTCAAGTCAACACTCTATATCAGATGTAGCTTAATATGCAGGTCGTATTTGGGTTTGGTCAAGTCAACACTCTATACCAGATGTAGCTTAATATGCAGGTCGTATTTGGGTTTGCGCAGTCAAGTCAACACTCTATATCAGATGTAGCTTAATATGCAGGTCGTATTTGGGTTTGGTCAAGTCAACACTCTATATCAGATGTAGCTTAATATGCAGGTCGTATTTGGGTTTGGTCAAGTCAACACTCTATACCAGATGTAGCTTAATATGCAGGTCGTATTTGGGTTTGCGCAGTCAAGTCAACACTCTATATCAGATGTAGCTTAATATGCAGGTCGTATTTGGGTTTGGTCAAGTCAACACTCTATATCAGATGTAGCTTAATATGCAGGTCGTATTTGGGTTTGGTCAAGTCAACACTCTATACCAGATGTAGCTTAATTTGCAGGTCGTATTTGGGTTTGCGCAGTCAAGTCAACACTCTATATCAGATGTAGCTTAATATGCAGGTCGTATTTGGGTTTGGTCAAGTCAACACTCTATATCAGATGTAGCTTAATATGCAGGTCGTATTTGGGTTTGGTCAAGTCAACACTCTATACCAGATGTAGCTTAATTTGCAGGTCGTATTTGGGTTTGGTCAAGTCAACACTCTATACCAGATGTAGCTTAATTTGCAGGTCGTATTTGGGTTTGGTCAAGTCAACACTCTATACCAGATGTAGCTTAATATGCAGGTCGTATTTGGGTTTGGTCAAGTCAACACTCTATACCAGATGTAGCTTAATATGCAGGTCGTATTTGGGTTTGCGCAGTCAAGTCAACACTCTATATCAGATGTAGCTTAATATGCAGGTCGTATTTGGGTTTGGTCAAGTCAACACTCTATATCAGATGTAGCTTAATATGCAGGTCGTATTTGGGTTTGGTCAAGTCAACACTCTATACCAGATGTAGCTTAATTTGCAGGTCGTATTTGGGTTTGGTCAAGTCAACACTCTATACCAGATGTAGCTTAATATGCAGGTCGTATTTGGGTTTGGTCAAGTCAACACTCTATATCAGATGTAGCTTAATATGCAGGTCGTATTTGGGTTTGGTCAAGTCAACACTCTATATCAGATGTAGCTTAATATGCAGGTCGTATTTGGGTTTGGTCAAGTCAACACTCTATACCAGATGTAGCTTAATTTGCAGGTCGTATTTGGGTTTGGTCAAGTCAACACTCTATACCAGATGTAGCTTAATTTGCAGGTCGTATTTGGGTTTGGTCAAGTCAACACTCTATACCAGATGTAGCTTAATATGCAGGTCGTATTTGGGTTTGGTCAAGTCAACACTCTATACCAGATGTAGCTTAATATGCAGGTCGTATTTGGGTTTGGTCAAGTCAACACTCTATACCAGATGTAGCTTAATATGCAGGTCGTATTTGGGTTTGGTCAAGTCAACACTCTATACCAGATGTAGCTTAATTTGCAGGTCGTATTTGGGTTTGGTCAAGTCAACACTCTATACCAGATGTAGCTTAATTTGCAGGTCGTATTTGGGTTTGGTCAAGTCAACACTCTATACCAGATGTAGCTTAAGATGCAGGTCGTATTTGGGTTTGATCAAGTCAACACTCTATACCAGATGTAGCTTAATATGCAGGTCTTATTTGGGTTTGGTCAAGTCAACACTCTATACCAGATGTAGCTTAATATGCAGGTCGTATTTGGGTTTGGTCAAGTCAACACTCTATACCAGATGTAGCTTAATATGCAGGTCGTATTTGGGTTTGGTCAAGTCAACAAGGGGATTTTTTTTTTACTCTAACACAAAAGACTAAAAGTTGTAAAGCTTCATTGTATTGATTAGTATAATTTCTTTATTTTAAGTGGCATGATATATGCACGTCATATTGGCACGTGGTTTACAGCATCATCCAATCAACATTCAGTGCTTACAGTTGTCATGTTTGTGTTTAATAAAAATTAGTATCCAGGGTATCAGCTTAAGTTAGCGCTAGTCATCTTTGCGTACAACTATTGGCCTATTATTGGCTTGGAAGAAAGTATTTGCAGTGAAACTTTTAAAATGGTTACGTTCAAACATTTAATATTGCAGTTACTAGGTATATCCATTATGGCTTTAGTACGAAACATCAAGTGATGCAAAATCTCTACGTTATAGGGTAAAACATGCACTTTGTAACAAAGTAAAATGGCTCTTTTTTTTTCCAAAGAGACTTAAAAGCATTACATTAGTAATTTAGTATTATAAAGAAGCGTTTCCGTGGGTCATCTCTGTTAAGCTGAACACCTTTCATCTCACTAAATAAGATTGCCTTTGGCAAATGTTCGTCCCCCTTACGAGATAAGTGCCCTGCTCAGGCCCCAATTTGACTGTCGGACTCTAAGGAGCTCATGCCGGGGGTTTACCGAGGTTTATAGTTAAACCAAAAGAGGCGGCAGCGTGCGCAAATTCGTTTACCGCGAGCTAGATATCATGTTTAGTGTGAGCAAGTACAGCGTAGAGAAGCTGTGTTATGACCATTTCCATTGTTTTGGTACGGGTAGACTTTGAAGCTTGAACACATGGTAATAATTCACCAGCAAAATAACGCAATTAAAGTGTAAAAAAATTATAAAACACTTAAAACACAAAAACTAATACATCGGCAAATTATTTTTGTTGTCTCTTCCATAGTTCCATAATAGATCAATCTACAATAGGATGGTGCGCAAATGTTTAATTAGGTATATTGATTCATTAAAAGTTGTTCCTGTTTGCAAAGAAATATTTTGATTTACTGCTGTAAGCCTAGTGACGAAAAATGCGTTTTTCCCGTTTGACGTCATGGAAAATTCTCATTCATAAAACATTATAGCCAAAATTAATTTTTCGATAATGAAACATTTTCAAACCAATATAACAGTTGAACTCGAACTGGAGTTTTCCCGATGTGGCCAATGAGTTGAGAATTTTTTCTTACTAATATGCACATACCATGAAATTTTAAAAAAAATCGTTAGAGCCGTTTTCGAAATAAAATTTATATAAATATATATACAAGAATTGCTCGCTTAATAGTATAGGATACAAGAAAGGCTCGCTTAAGAGTATAGGATTAAACCTTTTATTTCGCTATGGTTAAGCTCCAAAACACTCAAAGTAGATTTTGTTTTCCATTAGAACATTTAATGGCTAGGATTTGTTATTATTATTAACACAGGAATTTAGAAATTTAAAAAAAAAAAACGGTGTTATGGAGTGTGTGTGTGTTTTTGTAAATAATGACGATGGGAGGAGGTTAGCCTATGCCGTGTGAATGATGCAAGATTATCGGCATTGTCGTCAGCGATCTTAGGTAGGACAGAGGGCCCCGGAACGCCATAATGAAAAGACGTGCTTTTCGTAATGAGTTAGTCCAGAATACCATTTTATATTATTACTAAAGTCTGCTATATTTATTTCATTTCATCTCAAGTTAAATTTCTCTATATTGTAATAAAAGTTATATTGAGTATTGCTCACAAAGAAGTTACTTCAAGTCTTATAACTTAAGATCTAATACACCTACAGCGGTATAGTTGTCTGCCAGCAGTTTGGGGCTACAAGTCAGCCACCGTCTACAACCAAAGGACATGGTGATAAGTTATAAATATAACAAATGTTATATCACACACATAGGTCTCTCTCTCTCTCTATCTCGTTTCTTTACTTTTAATAACTATAGTACAAAACAACATCCACTTCGGCTACATATTTTGCGTTGTCATAAGAGATAGGCTTGTCCAGTCTAGATATGTTATAGGTACTTAATCGTTTGTTGGTATGCGCCATTCAGTACTTTTAGTAGAAATGTAGGCCTTCGGTACAAAGTAAAAGCAACACGACATTCACACTTTATTTGTTTAGATTAATTGTCAGTGAGGTTAACTTTAGCTTAAGATAGCATATATACAGAAAAGTCTTTCAAAAAGTTGTGTAAAATGTAGTCCTCCAAATAGACATTATTACTATTGTTTAAACAATTATTTATAGCCCAAGCTGCTTACAATTAAACAAAAGGGGGGCTTGGTCGCCGAGTTTTTAAGCGCTTGTCTTCCGAACCTGAGGTCCTGGGTGAAGACTGTGATTTAGGATTTTCGGGATTTTTAGGGCGTCCCTGAGTCCACCCAACTCTAACGGGTACTGAAAGTAAAGGTGGTTTATCGTTGTGCTGGCCACATAGCCTGCTCGTTAACCGTTGGTCAAAGAAACAGATGACCTTTACATCATCTGCACTATAAACCGCATGGTCTGAAAGGGGAACTATTAAACAAAGAGACGACATTTTCATCCTCGAAGTAGGTCTATGGTCTCGTTTTCGTAAAAAACGTATTTTAAAAAAAAGACTGAAAACGAGGTCTAACAGAAGACCATTTTATACGTTACAGCCAGCCAGATTCTATTTATTGCTAAGACCTCCGCGCGGTGTTGATTCTATGAACTATAACTAGTGTAGATCTACGTCTGACTAGAAGTAATGCTCAACTCGAACTACTTCAGTAACACCAGGCGAAAGGCCGAAACGATCAAGATATGTAGTCGACGCTGATGTTGTTCTACAAATATATTTAATAATCAAGAAGGGAATCGTCCGATGTCAGCTATGTCCGTAAATCCGTATATCTATTGTACTGCTCTATACGAAGCGTCTTCTTTTTAGCGTCACTTAGAGCGTTCTTGTTTTTTAACCAACTTTACGCCATCGTCGCTAAGTAAAACTTTACCCTATTCCCGAAACAAATAACTAATTCCTAATCATGTCCTAACACCATATGTTTTGTCAGAAAGGTGGACCTTCCCCAAAGCACTGTGCCATTGTATCGTTTTAATGACATCTTTTACGGTGACCAAATCATGCCCGCTACAAGTAGGCGTTGCTTACAACAAAATCATAAAGTAAAGCCCCCCCCCCCTTTCAGATCATTGCAATCTATAGGGTCAGATGAGGCAAAGGTCATCTGTTTCTGTGACCAACGGTTAACGAGAGTGTCGCTTGGCCAGCACAACGACCAACCGCCTTTACTTTTTGCCCGACTAATGTCAGGTACCCATTAGAGATGGGTGGACTCAGAGGCGCCCAGAGATCCCGAAGTTAAAAATCCCAGTTTTCACCATGATTCGAACCTGGGGCCCCCGGTTCAGAAGCCAAGCGCTTTGCTACGCAGCTACAGCACCTCTTAACAAGATCATTCTTCATCAAGACAATGCCAGAATAGGTTACAAGAACGACGTGTGCCTCAAATGTTTCTTAACTTGGTATCGGCCTTGATTATTAACATTGTTTGATATACGCTAATTTCCCTTAGACGAATAGTGTGCTGTAGATGCCTCTTGAATGCATTGATGCTTCTCAGACCCTCGAACTTCTACCGTCAGCTGTCTGGGTTTGGGGGGGGGGGGTGCGGAGTCAACCAATCTATTTATGTAGTGAGAGACGTTAGAATAACAATTTAACCAGAAAAAAACATAAACAATACTTAAAAAACAACAAAGCTTATATTTAGTAAAATTATACCACGTTGTTTCAATTAGGCATGCACATAATATAAAATAGTAGATAGTTGTAAAAATTGTGTATTATATGGAAAAAATTGTTCTATAATTGATTTAAAAAATTACATTTTTCGCTCTCAAAAAATAAAAGTAGCCGTATCATCAGAACTTTGAAAGTTCTAAAATATCATGATGTCGGATTTTCAAATCTTTTCTAGTTTACGAGATCTAAACGGGACGGACGGACGGACAGACCGACCACACAAAACTAATACAGGTTATTTCCCTTTCGGGGGCCCCAAAAAAATAAAAAAGAAGAAATGAAAGCAAATGAGACAAACTCGCTTTGGAGACTACTGAGATCTCGTCACATAGATGATATAGATCTATCTACACTGCAGTAACTTGTTACAATTCTACGAGGCTAGCACCACGCGACCGTGAAGCGAGAGTTTGGTACCAATCGTGAAATCTCACCCCCCCCCCCTTTTTTTTTTTTGTTTATTTTGTTTCGGATGTTCCTTCAGAACTGAAGATTCTTACATTATATCAACAAACCTCCTGAAGGTTATTGGGCGGGATTCGAACCAGGGACCATTTTAAACAATTCACGACAGTCCAGAGGACATACCACACGACCAGACAGCCATCCTATTAGTGTGATGACAATTTCCACAACTTTAATTAGCTTTCATTAAAAAATTCATTTAAAACAGATTTTGTTTTGGACAGTTAATACCAAATGTTACTATATTTTTTTATTTTTTTTTATTCTGCATTTTTTTTTTAAATTAGAATCCAATTTCATTTAATGAATTTGCAATTGTGTGCTCAAGTATGGCCGATAGTAAAAGTGTGTTGGGTGAGGAGAAATGGGTTACATGGCTAATTCATTGTATTTACTAAGGGGCGCCGATGTAGCAAATATGGCCCTTGACTACAAATAAACATCAATCATCAAGGTACATTAAATGCGAGTTTTGGGGTGCCTGGTCGTGCGGTATGCGCGCTGGACTGTAGTTCGGTCGTCTCAACAGTCCATTGTCTCCATACCCTGCTCGCTGCCATCCCCCGTCGTCCTGCGGGAAGTTTGGGTAACGATGCAGATTGTCTTCAACTCTGAAGTAAAATATTAAGGACAAACATAAAGGATTGCGCGAATATCAAACAAGCAAAATATGCGTCAAATCTTTTGTTAATCTATTACATTGTGTATTCTTCTAAGGCTTTGGTAAAAATTGTTCGGTCTTGTCTAGATTTTTCTAGAATATTGGGCTATAAGATCCTAAAAAAATCATCACTTCAAATCGATAGTAAAACCAGACTGCAGCAATCCTATACTCTTAAGCGAGCAATTCTTGTAGGTATGTATGTATGTATATCCTATACTCTTAAGCGAGCAATTCTTGTATGTATGTATGTATGTATGTATATATTTATATAAATTTTATTTCGAAAACGGCTGTAACGATTTTCTTTAAAATTTCAAGGTATGTGCATAATAGTGAGAAAAAAAATCAACTCATTGGCCACATCGGGAAAACTCGAAGTCGACCGTTATATTGGTTTGAAAATGGCTCATTATCGAAAAATTATTTTTGGCTAGAATGTTTTATGAATGAAATTTTCTATATGACGTCAATGGGGGAAAAAAAACTTGATACCGCTTACGTCACTAGGCTCACAGCAGTACACTAAGACATTTCTTCGCAAACAAGAAAAAGTTTTAATGATTCAATTGGCGTAATTAAACATTTGCGAACCATCTTATTGTACATTGATCCATTATGAAACTATACAAGAAAAATAATGAAATTAAAAATCTTTGTGTATGATTAGTTATTGTGTTTTAAAGGCTTTATAAATTTTTTACACTTTAATTGCGTACACCCGTAGGTAGCTTTTACTTTGTTATTATTTTGCTAGTGAATTATTGCAATGTGTTTAAGCTTCGAAGTCTACTGTCCCATACCAAAACATAGGAAATGGTATTAACACAGCTTATCTATGCCTTACTTGCACAACCAGGGCCGGCCCTAATATTTGAGGGGTCCTTTGTGAAATGGATTGCGCGCGAACCAGTAAGGGTAGGGATAAGGATAATAAGTGAGAATAAAAATTATGTATTGGAAAATAAATTCGTATTTGCATTACATTTTTATTAAATCAAAGCTGGCGATGCCGTTTTTTATATCACGCGTGATTGACACCCCAAAATGACAATTTTGTCTTTTTAAGGACATTTTTATGAGTTTCAGGAGATTTCCAGGAGCTCCTTGAAAACAAGGAGACCACGGGAACCCTATTATAATGGTTTAATTTAATAATTTACACCTAGAATTAGCGCGGCCTTTTGAACCTTCGGGGTCCACTGCGGCAGCATAGGCCCAAGGCTGGCCCTGATTATATCCAGCTCGCGGTCAACGAATTTTCATCACGCTGCTGCTTTTTTTTTTTTTTTTTGGTTACCCTCTAAACCTCGGTAAAACACAAGTCATGTTTCAGAAGTCACCCAATAAAACCAACTCTAGCCCAAAGATCACCGCGCATAGACATCTTTTATCATTATCTGGAAAGCATAGTATCAAATGACGCATTGCTTTAAAGAGAGGCTGATATGTGATCAGGGATAGTCGTGCTTTTGGACGCCTCCAAGCGAGAGTGTGGCAAAATAAATAGCTCCGCCTGTCTACTAAAACCAGTGATTCTCTCAACCCCTTTATGTGGATCTGAGACATGAGTACTTTATAGAAAGCAACTAAGACTTCTTGAACGACTTCACCAAAGACCGCAATACAAACAGCGATATTCTTGCAAAATGATATGAACTTCTTATAATCCGACAGTCACGCTTTGCTGGGTACTTATTTCGTATGGGTGACGAACATAATTTTGGCAATCTTTTTTTTTTTTAGTAAGCTGGAAGGTTGTCGGAGTAACAGAGATGCCTCACAATAACGCTTCTTTAGAATACTAACGCGATGTTTTTAAGTCTCTTAGACAAAAATGCGCGATTTTACTTATTTACTAGGTGCATGTTTTACACTATAACGTAGAGATTTTGCATCACTTGATGATACTTACTTAAGCCATAATAATAAGGCTTGTCTTTGAGACCGAAGATTAGTGAGGAATGCAGTATTTCCCGTGGCTGCGCAGCCCCAGCTGTGACCTACATATTTTGCCATATTCAGGGCAAGCGTAACCATTCTCCGCAGGTGGACAATTTAGATTTTCTTTTCGCCGTCTGCGTTTGTCCTCGACAACAGATTTTCAATTGGTCTCAAATGTGTATCCCGCGGCCTTCGTGAGTGACCTCCAGCTGTCTCGTTCGGAGGCCGCATACAACCAGGTGCTCTCTTCTATGTCAGCCAAGGAAAGTTGACGCCTAAGCTGGTTTCTAAAGCGTTTCCGTGGGGCGCCTGTGTTACGTCCACCACCTTTTAGCTCACCAAAAAAAAAAGACTGCCTTTGGCATACGTTATTCTCCCATACGCGATACGTAACCTACCCAGTGCAACTGTCGGACCATAAGAAGTCCCTCTATACTGTCCATACCGGCGTTGGCAAGGACATAGCTGTTTGTAGTGCGGACCTGCCACCGTATGTCCATGATGGAGCGCAAGCATCTTTGGTGAAAACACTCAAGAAGTCTTAGCTGTTTTCTGTATAGTGTCCATGTCTCAGAGCCATAATGAATATATTAATTGCAATATTAAATGTCAGAAAGTAATCATTTTAGAAGTTACACTGCAAAGACTTTCTTCCAAGCCTATAATAGCCCAATCACTAGCGGATCCAGAACTTTGGACTGGGGGGGGGGCGATTTTCTTCCAAACCCTAACTCTAACGCCCAGTAAACCCTAACCCTATGCATGAACATGCGTACAACACACACACACACACACAAATATATATATATATATATTCTATATATATATATGATAATAAAAAAGCAGCATTTCTCAACCTTCAGCGACAAACAAAACAACTGGGGCAGCGCTACAGGGATCCCTAGTGGAGTTAGGGGCGAAGCCTCGACGCCAAAAGCGTTTTCTTGCTTTTTTCACAGCAGAAACCCATTCTCCTGACATCTACAGCTCATTATTAATCAATGGAGTTCGATCGATGCCAAAAGCGTTTTCTTGCATTCTTCACTGCAGAAATGCATTCTCCTGACAACTACAGCTCATTATTGATCAGAGGAGTTCGGGGCGAAGCCCCGACGCCAAAAGCGTTTTCTTGCATTCTTTATTGCAGAAACGCATTCTCCTGGCAACTACAGCTCATTATTCATCAGTGGGGTTCCGACGCCAAAAACGTTTTCTTGCATACTTCGAAGAAGAAACGCATTCTCCTGACCTAAAGCTCATTATTCATACTGTTAAAAAAGGACCTTTTGAATAATGTTGTACTTGAAAAATATTCTAATGTGAATTTATAGGCCCTTAATACATTGCAAATAAAACCGATTTGTTCCTTGGAAAGATAGATACCCCACATATTAGATTTTGGCTTTGAGGATCGCCGCCGAAAAAAAAATTATTCAATAAATAATATTCAATAAAATTCAGGCATTAATTGTGAGTTATAGTCCCAAATTTATTTGACTACAAAAATTTCAGATTGAGTAAAGGTTGGGAAAAGGCGACTATGGTCGCTCAGAGGGCTAGAGTGGGGAGGGCAGTTCATGCAACCCCAACGAATCGGCCAAGATACCAGAAGGGGATTGACATAATATAAAATTTAAATATTAATTGAATTATTTTTGTTCACATACTATGATTTCTCCATAAAAGTAGGACCGCCCGCCCTCCCCCCACTCAAAGGGTTTAGGTGGGAAGGGCAGTAGAGGTATTGCCCCCCCCCCAATCGGCAAACAGGGAACGACATAATATAAAGATCGGTTAAAATATCAATAACAAGTTTTAATCATATAGATATTTAATTGATTCTGTTAGCAAGCTGTGATTTTTACAAATAAATTGGGCCGCCCCCCCCACCCGAAAGTGTATGGGGAGGCGGGATTGATACCATCACCCCCTCCCGACCCCACCAAGTCGGCCAACATACTGGAGGGGGGGGCGAAATAATCTAAAAATAGGTTGAAATATAAATAATTAATATATATTATTAACATAAGTAATAAATTCGTATCAGATTGTGTGAATTCTATCGCCCCTACCGCCCCCCCCCCCCCTCTGGATCCGCCAGTGAGCCCAATAGTTTAACGCGAAAGAAGTAATGTAAAACGTTAAGACGTGAGCTGTGGTTTTCTATAGGCCTACTGTTGGGGGGACTTTCTATTCTAATCGCCATGTACAATTACATTGAGAACTGACAGAACGAAAAAGCAACTCTTCGGATTGATAGTCTTTACCCGATCGTTCATTTTCGTAATTACAACAATATTCTCAAAATGACTTCGGGTATATATCCTTCCTTAACAAATTATTCATCCGAGCGAGGCTCGGTCACCTGATATTAATTAACTATATCGATATGCTAAAAAATAGTATATAGCTATTTATAGTTACTGCTACATGCGACCTAATTTCTAAAGCGACTTTTAAAAACAGGCCATTAGTGACTTATTCTAGCAACACTTAATTTCCATCTCAGAAGTAATGAAACAAGTATTAGAGACTAATTGAAATTATTAAATAAAACATTCGATTTTTATTATTATTATATTTTATTTAAACAGTCACAATAGCAGAGGTATTCATTTACACACACATAAGAACACGTGCCGTCAAGCTCTCATGTGACACCGCTTGGCCAATCCGCTTCGAGCAGTTCTATTTATAAGTCACGTTGCAGACCTCGCTGTATAGGTTTTGATCATGAATGTTTTGACTCCAGTGTCAGTACTTTTGCTGAAAATTTCCGACTGATAATCATATTTTATACATGTGATATTCCATACGTGAAATTAGCCTTTTTCTAAATAGTGAATTTAACTTTTATTTACATGGTTTTGTTAAGTATTTTATTTTGAAATGAAGGAGAACAATAACGAAACCAGCATCGGTGCCAACATCAATAGTAACGTCAACATGATGGAACAAACACAGACGGCCACTTCGCCTAAAAAAAATTCGTTATTTTGGTTTCGAAAAGGTTTGCGATTACATGACAATCCTGCCCTAAAAGCAGCAGTCGATGGTGCCTCTTCATATCGATGTATTTATATTTTAGATCCATGGTTTGCCGGCGCTTCTCAAGTTGTTATAAACAAATGGAGGTAAGGAAATTTACATGACCTACATTTGAACAATTTAATTTCATAACCGTAATGCATTACATAACCCGGGCTGCTGGGATACCTAAAGTTCTAGAGTATATAGATCTACTCTAAATCTCTAGATATTTTATAGATCGAGTTCAGAGTAACCCTATTTATTTCGGTTTGTAATTTTGCCTTTGTAAAAATTTAAAAAATTATTATAAATGTCAATTATTCATTAATATCAAATTTGTTGTTAGTGTACATCTGTAACATTTCATTTCATCTCTAGATTTAGAACTTAGACGATCTAACAATGATGTGACGTAGAATCGACAGAATAATTTATAATGCAAGAATTTATAATAAACTAGACATATGTTACCCGCGACCCGCGGGTCTTTATTTGCGCATTACTGTCGATATAGTCACTGAGAGTGTTTTGTAAACAATTAAACGAAATAATAATGTAATAAGTAAAGCGAATGTGTCAATGTAAAAATAGTGTGAATGAAGCAACTTTATTTTTTTTAGGGTCTTAAGTTTGTTTTAGGACTACAATACATACACTACGGTCTAAGTTAGTACCCAAGGAACATTCCTGCCTAGTTTTATCAAGATTGGTCAAGCGGTTTTGATGTCTATAAGTAACATACATACATGCATACATACACCTCACATTCTACTTTATAATATAGATCAATTATTATATTAATTTCAATTTGGTCTCATTGTCATTCCTTACTATGGCGTTCTTGATCTAGTCTAGATAATGTAGACAAAGTCGGTGGTCGCCTCTTTGGAAAAATTAACTCAGTAAATTTGTTTTTGCCTAAACCTAGATCTAAATGGGTTTTTTTTTTTTTAAGTTGTGGTTTTGGAATATAGACTGATAGGATGGGGAAGAAAAGGAAGAAATATAAATTTACATTAATCACTATTGTTTCGGGACATGCAATATATTATATACTATACCATAGCCACATGCAATTTTAAAATATAGCATAGCGTTTCAAAACCTATAAATTACACAAGACAACGTGGTAAGACTTATTATTACTTATTGGAATTTGTTCTAGTAGACCTACATCGCACATGTAAAGTCCCATTTGTACAAATACTCCTTCTTCCCTAGTGCTATTAGAGCATGGAATGGGTTGCCTGAGCTAGCCAGAAAAACCAGTGACTTGGCAGAATGTAAGTCATTGGTTAATATGCATGACTAAATGCATGACGCGTAGGACGTAATCATCTTCTTTTTTGAAGTAACGTCTGTATTATATAAGATAAGATAAGAAAGTCTTATCGTGAATTCTGATAGGTCACTCGCAACTGGTATCAAGTAGAGTAGAAGTTATTTTTTTATAATATGCAAAACAATGATCTGTTATTTAAGAATATCAAGAGAACAAATATTTTCATATCTAGGCTACTCTCTTGTGTTGCTTGCTGTGTCATGGCCCATGTTCTGACATATGTATATATCCTATTTGAATTAGTTTCAGCCACACTTAATCTTTTCCATAGGGCATTGACACGGCTCTGACCTTTCAGGGACAATTTGTCAAATTGTAATTAACGCTGTGCTAGATAATATAGAAAATTGTGACGGTCATTTGCGAAATTCATGTAGTGTATACGTCTATTTTTTTTTGAGAAACTATGCTCGTGTGGCTTGAAATCCTGCTCATAGGCAGAAAACTCGCTGGCATTGTCTAACGGCTGTTAGCTTGGTGGGAGTGTGATCCTTGAGGGTGTACAAGTCCTTCTTCAAGTAGAGCTACACACTTTCCATGTTCTTCTAGGGCCTTCGTCTTTTTCTGCTCTTTCCATCATTTTTGTCTACTTTTCCCTTGCCCTGAATTGTTCCCTTTCCTTTGCCCTGAATTGTTCCCTTTCCTTTGCCCTGAATTGTTCCCTTTCCTTTGCCCTGAATTGTTCCCTTTACTTTGCCCTGAATTGTTTCCTTTACTTTGCCCTGAATTGTTTCCTTTACTTTGCCCTGAATTGTTTCCTTTACTTTGCCCTGAATTGTTTCCTTTACTTTGCCCTGAATTGTTTCCTTTACTTTGCCCTGAATTGTTTCCTTTCCCTTGCCCTGAATTGTTTCCTTTCCCTTGCCCTGAATACTTTCCTTTCCTTTGCCCTGAATACTTTCCTTTCCCTTGCCCTGAATACTTTCCTTTCCCTTGCCCTGAATACTTTCCTTTCCCTTGCCCTGAATACTTTCCTTTCCCTTGCCCTGAATACTTTCCTTTCCCTTGCCCTGAATACTTTCCTTTCCCTTGCCCTGAATACTTTCCTTTCCTTTGCCCTGAATTGTTTCCTTTCCCTTGCCCTAAGCATTGGTCTTTCCACCTTTGTTTTGTTTGCCGTCCACCTTATATACTAATTAACTAAAAAACTGTTTTAGATTGACCTGAAAGGCTTGCACTTCTTTCTGTAGTTTTCTCCCCCCTCCCCCACCGGGTCAAGGTAGAGAGTTTTTATTTTTAATCAATTAAAAGTTATAGGTTGACATTTTCGACAAAATGTCCATTTTAAAATGTAGAAGCTTAAACTTATGCTTTTAAATGACCGAATTACAGCAGTTCTCTTGATTGGTTTCTTCATAACTCAAAAGTGCTCCGTTTGAGCCGCGTTCTATATATTTAAATTGGCTGGTGTAAAGAATGATGATGCTTCAAATGCTATTTAAAATCGAAAATCTTTGCGGAGTACACGGTTCATTTCGAGTTCCTTGTTACTTTCAAGTTGTGGTCGATGAAAGCATCTTTGTTTCGAAGTAGTTGCGTTGAGGTTTTTCGTTGTTATCATTTTGGTAACGCTCAATGTACAGTGTTTCTCAAACTGGGTCAGCGAGACGGCCGAACACTCTTAAAATTTCATAAACTTCATCCAAGTCATTTTTTTAAAATTTAATTGAAACCAAAGTTATCTTAACAAACACTCCTTTAACAAAATGTTGTATTTTTAGATTAGTGCTATTGTACGCATTTATGTGGCTTTTTCTTTTAGAGGTCAGTGGGAACATTTTTACTACAAAAGAGGTCCCGGGTCAAAAAAGTTAAAGAACCTCTGGTCTAGCACAAGTATCATTATATGTAGTTATAATAATTTGTTATTGTTGTTGTATTTGCTGTGATAAATGGTACACCTTTATTTTTAACTAACTTCCATTCATTATGAAAAGAAAACACGTTTATTCGATATTCTTTACAAAAGTACATTTAAATTATGCTTCCTTGGTTAAGAAAAAATGTTACCATTATGCAAGCAGGAATAATCAATAAGGAAAGACCACTCCTGTCGATGTAGAAATGGGTTGCCGGTCTTAGCCGTGCTCACACTATTGATGTGTAGGAAGCATGCCATTTTGGTACATTTAGGCTATTTTCGTAGTTAGTGATTTTTTATATGGTGACTGAGTGTTGCTGAACAGATCCCGCCAACACAAGGGCATGGGTGTAGAATAGAACATTTTAAAATATTACAACTTCGACATAAATAAACCAAATATTGAAACTTACAATCTTTCATCCATTAGTAGATCTATTCTATACAATCGTGTATTCGTGGTTTTATAGTTCACCATATATGCCATTTTGTATCCCAAGAATACTTTTCTTTTTTTTTTTACAATACCTCTATTCAAGTCGCAACTTCGTGGAGGAACCTCAGTGGGTGGACGCGATTCTCAAAAACGGCTCTAACGATTTTCCTAGAAATTTAACACTAGGCTTACATCGCTGAGAAAAGAATTACCAGCTCTTTGGCCACGCTCTGGGAAAACCCTAGTTTAATCTTTATAATTTTTTCAAAGTACAAAATAAAATTTAAAATTTGGCTCGAGAACTAGATCTAGATCCAACTTCGGTTTTGAAAGGACTATCGCGTTCGGGAGTTTTCAAATGCAAGACATCGTTGTTTCAAGAGTTGAATAAATTAATGTTCGTCTTCTACGTCTAGATCTCAAGGTCTACCATTGGAATATAATAAAGTGGCGTAGATCTAAACATTCACTTAACCAGGGCTCTTTCTCGGGGGGGGGGGGGGGGGCGGTAATAGTAAAAAATGTTCCATTATTTTTTAATCAAACATTCATTAGTTTTTAACAGAAAAACAATCGTTGTATAAGCTGTATAAAGGAGATGTCTTTTGAAAAAAAAAATATATTTAATGTTTTTCTTCTTGTGCTGTAACTGTTGTTTTTTTGTTTTCAAAGCCAGCTAAATAGTTCAGCTATATAAAATCGATTATCGGAAACTCATGCTTCAGTGATAGAAGAAAGTTAATTTTGCTTAGAGCAGTGGTTCCCAAACTTGTCACATAGGTGTACCCCTTTTATAATTTTTATAACGCTAAATACACCTGCCCACCCCCATGTACTTGTATGAGAAGAATGAAATTGCTTGTGCTGAGATGATAGATCATAGAATTCGGTTTCCCGGTTGTTAATTTTAATACGAGATGGTGTTCCACGTGTAGTAGTCTGTTCCTTTTTTTGACTTAATGTCTACAAATGCTTAAAATATATAGTTGAAAAACGCAAGATGCTTTCCAGAACTTTTTCAGTTGAAACCAGATGAGCCTACATGTATTTGTAATATGGATAATGGTAAAGTACACGCCGTAGGTTTTTTCTTTAAGACTCCATCTAAAACCAATTCCAACCATTTCTCTTCTTCCGCATTCGACAAGCCTTCTGGAATGGATGTTGTGTATTAATGTCAAATCATACATCATCACACAACTGTAACATCAATACATCATCACACAAATCTAACATCAATACAACATCACACAAATGTAACAATACATCACCACACAAATCTAACATCAATACATCATCACACAAATTTAACTTCAATACATAAACACACAAATCTAACATCAATACATCATCACACAAATCAATACATCATCACACGAATCTAACATCAATACATCATCACACTAATCTAACTTCAATACATCATCACACAAATCTAACATCAACACATCATCACACAAATCTAACATCAATACATCATCACACAAATCAATACATCATCACACAAATCTAACATCAATACATCATCACACAAATCAATACATCATCACACAAATCTAACATCAATATATCATCACACAAATCTAACATCAATACATCATCACACAAATCTAACTTCAATACATCATCGCACAAATCTAACATCAACACATCATCACACAAATCTAACATCAACACATCATCACACAAATCTAACATCAACACATCATCACAAAAATCTAACATCAATACATCATAACACAAATCTAACATCAATACATCATCACACAAATCTATCATCAATACATCATCACACAAATCAATACATCATCACACAAATCTAACATCAATACATCATCACACAAATCTAACATCAATACATCATCACACAAATTTAACTTCAATACATCATCACACAAATCTAACATCATCACACAAATCTAACATCAATACATCATCACACAAATCTAACTTCAATACATCATCACACAAATCTTACATCATCACACAAATGAATACATCATCACACAAATCTAACATCAACACATCAACTCAAACTCACCCAGGTTGATCCCAAACAGAAAAGTTAGCTATGAAATAGTTTTGTTTTGTAGACTGTATCACTTTGTTAATCTTGGCGTTTATCCTTTTGGTAATTTGTACAGATTTGTCTAAACCCCCTCCCTTTGCAATAAAAAAAAATATCCTAAACATATCGCTACAAGATAGCGCTAGGCTTAGCTATTTCCTTACTAAATATACTTTTCCGATGTATATCTCACAAAGATAAATACTTAAAAACGTATTTCGGACTACCTTCAAAATTTTAGATCTAATTTAACGGAACAATTTTGTGTACTCACCTCCGCGTGACTTTGTCTTGTAACCATGGAAGCAGAACACGGAAACACGAATTTCAGTTCTTACACAGGGAGGGGAACGTGAAGAGGGGGGGGGGGAATCTTTAAAATTCATGCAACTTTCCATTAGTCTACTTAGTAGCCAAGTTATTTCTAGTGCCTACCCCCCCCCATCAACCTTGACAACATTTTAGCTGTATGTTTGTCAAGAGTAATAGTGAATTTGTTGCGCCTTTTTTTCCAAGGACGTTCTTAACGCACTGTATGTGTGTGTGTGTTTATGGTAAAAAAGAGTGAAGAGCGAGTTAATTATTGAGATTCCACTCAGCCATGCAGGTGTTAAGTGAGCGCTAACCCTATGAGCACTAACCCACGCATCAACTTTTTCTCACAGCCTGCATTTGACCAAATGGTGTAAACCAAAGTACTCACCAGAACACAAAAATATCATGTAAATTTGAAGAAACAAGGATCCACTTGGCTCCATCGCCAGTTCAATTGTGGTACATGTATGGTGGACTTCACGCCACTTTCTGTAAAACATGGCCAATGTAAAGAGATTTATTAGTGTTATTGTTGTCATTACATGTGCAGGGCCGGACATGGAGGCGAAGTGAATTAGATGGCCCCGAATGAACCTTTAATAAGTTAAAAGAAACAGCAGACAGTTAGACTAGTAAACATAGTCATGGTAGAGACAGAGTTAGACTAGTAAACATTGTCATGGTAGAGACAGAGTTAGACTAGTAAACATTGTCATGTTAGAGACAGAGTTAGACTAGTAAACATAGTCATAGTAGAGACAGAGTTAGACTAGTAAACATTGTCATGGTAGAGACAGAGTTAGACTAGTAAACATTGTCATGTTAGAGACAGAGTTAGACTAGTAAACATAGTCATAGTAGAGACAGAGTTAGACTAGTAAACATAGTCATGGTAGAGACAAAGTTAGACTAGTAAACATTGTCATGGTAGAGACAGAGTTAGACTAGTAAACATAGTCATAGTAGAGACAGAGTTAGACTAGTAAACATTGTCATGGTAGAGACAGAGTTAGACTAGTAAACATTGTCATGGTAGAGACAGAGTTAGACTAGTAAACACAGTTACAGTAGAGACAAAGTTAGACTAGGAAACACAGTCATAGTAGAGACAGAGTTAGACCAGCGGTCCTAGTGCTCTACTATGTTTGAGGTCTGATCCAATTTTACAGGGTTTTTTTTTAGTCCTGTGCGAAGCCCCCCACTAATTGGAGGCCCTAGGCGGCTGCCTAGTTTGCCTATGCCTAAGACCGGCCCTGATATGTGCCTCTCGGAGAGCTCAATGGAATCTACTTCTACTCTTCTAAAGGTCCCGCGTTTTCCCCTCCAAACAAAACGGCTTGCTGGCTATTACAGTACACAGATCAAAACTATTGAACTTTGGTCCAAACTGATCGAGCCAAACTCCATGCTTCACGACATTGATGAACATTAGACATGTTCAACATTTATTTAGTGTCAACTTGCCCTTTAAACTATACAGTTGCGTGTCTTTTATGTACTTTTAGAGGCTTCATTGCGTTTGTTAACAGCGCGAAACAATTTAAATTATTTGTTGTTTTTATTATTTCAGATTTTTACTCGAGAGTTTAGAAGATCTGGACAGTAGTTTAAGAAAATTAAACAGTCGGTTGTTTGTTGTCAGGGGACAGCCTGCTGACGTACTCCCACGACTGTTTCAGGTGAGTTTTATTATAAGGAATCCCTTGACATAGCATAGCACATTGGTTTCCTCTAAGCCAGCCCACCTCGTTCTGGGCATCTCCTGCATCCAGTGGGGTGTTTGTGGGCTGAACCACCATTTATAAACATCTCCCTAAAAACTTAAAAAATGTTTTCAACATCTAGGTTGCAGTGCAATATCTTTTTTAAAGGATTTCTTAGCCGTTTATACCAAAACACTATAAATTCACACTTTTTCCTTTTGGAAATTGAGTTTTGTTTTGTTCATGTCCAGTGGCGTAGCTAGGAATTTGCCATCATTTGGGTGGCCGTTGGGCTTGAACTCTTTGGGGGCCCCCTGCATTTTGCGTAATAATTAATATACAATGTAAAAATTTTAACACTCATTAAGGGGTCCACTTCAAGTGGGGGCCCTGGGGGGATTTTCAAGTCCCCCCCCTACTCCCCCCACTCTAGCTACGCCACAGTCCATGTCTGCCCAATAGTCATTGTAATACGTATTATTCTTCCCTGCTATGAGATTGGAAGACAGCATTGTATTTAGATGCACTAAGTAAAGTCTAGACTCGGAAAGTTCACTCCGGTTATTAGGTTCTTATTTATGTAAACATCATTTGTTGTTACCGTTTTACACCATTTTGTTTTTGGTCTCTTCCAGGAATGGGGAATAACTCACCTGGCCTTTGAGGAAGACCCAGAGCCTTATGGGAAAGAGAGGGACTCGGCCATCTCCGCTCTAGCTCGTGAGCTCAACATCCAGGTCATCACGAAGTCATCCCACACACTATACGATCCCAAAGTGTGAGTTGTTTTACTTTTCTAGTGTGTATTGTTAATGACCCTCTTTGACATGTGTAACAGATTTGGCGTAAACATTGTACTGGTTATTGTATGATTTACAAACAACTTTCAATAAGAAAAGCGTATCTTTTAGTTTGTTCATCTTGATGTAGGCGAAATGGAAAAAAAAATAATTTATTATTGAAAGAAAAAAAACAACAAATAAATCCACACTGCTGAATTTCTAGATAAAACGTGTAGGGACAGTGTTGTCCAATCGAGCTCTATTGAGGATATATATATATATATATATATATATATATATATATATATATATATATATATATATATATATATATATATATATATATATATATACATACACAGTGGCGAAGCAAGGGATTTGGGGGCCCAGGGGCCCGGCTTCTTTAGCGTCCCTGCATTTTGACATAATGACATGAGATAATTGTACTTAATAGATATATAAGTCAAATATATAAGTCAAATGTGTGGAATACATGCAACATGGTCACTAATTTACATAATATCATGAATAGCAAGACAACATGGCATTGGCATTGGCTTAAATATTTAATGTAAAAAAAAAAAAAAAAAAATTTGGGATATATATATTCAGTGTTGTTGTTTTTATTTGTTTTGTTTTTGTGTGTCTGACAGTACGCACCGGTACGGCGTACCTGTACCTTTTTCTGGTATTTTTAAGTTTATTATTAATTTATTAGTAGTTAAAAGTTAGACAATCCATTATTGAGTACGGGCACCGATACAAAAAAGCACTATATATATATATATATATGTGAAGAGAAGATATTCTTTTTTTAAAAGTCGGCCACTGTTGTCTGATCAATGTTACAAATAAATTAGGTTTAGGAGAACCATTCCCCCCCCCACACACACACACATACAGGATATACAACCGTGCCCTGATTTTGTCACAATCCTTCTGGCAGGTAGCCCTGATCATTTAATCCAATTCTGAGAGTATGATGAAAAAGACATTTGACTCTATGATGAAAGGAGCAGAGAGAAAAAAAAAAGTAGACTACCTTTCATCGCTTAACGAACGTTGAACTGAAATGTCCACATCTGAACTATTTCCCGCATCATTTGGCCGCTTCGATTTCTACTGGGGCATGAACGCTTCCACCAGATGGCGCTAATGAGGTCTTAGAAGCGCATGCTTTGAATGAAGGCACGTGGGAAGCGGGATGAAGACCTGGCAGTGTCAAAGGATTCAAGAGGGGGGAGTAAGTCATGTTGGAGCAGCCGCTGGTAACCGACGACATACATAATTACCTAGACATTGTAGCAGATTATAGTACATGTCAAGATTAGTTGATAATCATAGTTACGTCAGGTCGTAAGTACAGTCGAGTTCTCCCTCGCTGACACCCACGCTGAACTGTACACGTGGAAGGAATACACCTTTTCGGATGTTGTAAGATTTTGATGTCATAATAGGGAAACAGAAAAAGAGGAGGGTAGAGTGAAATGAAGTATACTACTCAAAGAGTTGGCGAATGCGTAGGAGAGAAGCCGAAAACCCAGTCGAACTCCGCTAGAACAAGTAGATCCCTCTCTAGTTTCCGCACGGAAGTACTCAATAAACCGTCAACTCACGTTCGTGAAATTCATGTCTGCGCCTTGAACTTGAACTTTTCTGCTTTCCCCCTCGCACGCACCCCCCTCGCCTCCTTTCCCTTCCACGTTGCCCCGCCCCTTACACTCGGCCGTCACCGCTTGAACGTTATTTCATCACGGTTAATAGACGCCGGTTAACCGACAGACCTTCTCCGTAATTATAGCCACTGCCCGCGCAAACCTCCCGCCAGTATAATATCAAACAATATTTGCATAATGGTGAGAATGTCGCAACACAAAGAATTTGGGTGGAGATTTGCGGGCATTACGTCACGTATTTAAAACGACAAGTCCTATTTGTTGGACGACTTATTTGAGTTGCACTTTTCGTTTGTAATAATTAGATAGCTTTTTTTGTGTTCAAATATATAAACTTGGCTGTGGAGCGCGCATTTTTTTTGAATGCCTTAGGGCCATTTCCGACATGTGTAACAGACCACATTACCGCCTAAATGAAACTTATCTTCTGTCATTATGCACTGTGTGTTCACAACTTTTTAAGGGCCGGATAGCACCACGATATTGGCTCACTATGGTCACGGGCCCTAGATACATTTAGTTTCAAACTAAGTTTTGTTCAATAATTTTGTTGGAGCCCTATTTCTATTTCCGGTTTTAATAGGCCCCAAAACAATCCATTTTTGTCAGTCCATTCGAACTAAAGCTCAGATAACACCTTTTTTTTTTTTTTTTTTTCCTCATTGCAATCTCACTAAAATACCATTAGCCCATAAGGGACCAGAAGAAAGAATGACATTCTTATTTGGTTTAAACTTGGTGCTCTAGTTGAAGCTGACTACTTCAATTCTTAATGATCGAGCTGTGTTACAGAGCTTACAAGAAAGTCAACGTCACACCAGCACAATCGAACTGATGGAGATGTTTGTTTTATGAAAGCTATGATTACTGATATTAGCCTCATTTTGGAGATGTTCCGTTTGATTATACAGCATGTCTGCTAGAAGATAGGCCTATATATAAACTACTGAAAGCTGTTTCTTTCATTCTCTGGGCATTCAGTAACTCAAGTCATTCAACTGTAAGGTATCTTTCAGCTTAAAGCATCTTATAGCAACTCGAAGGCCTGTTGTAAACTGTTGCACGGGTTTCGAATGTTCCTTCAGAGTTGAAGATGATCTACTTCCTAGTCCAAACCTCACGCAGTATGACCCGGGGGGGGGGGAGCATTGGGCAGTCCCACAGCCGAGTAGGAGTTAAAATTAAGTGTTGGTAAAATGAAATGATTAGTTCTGACAAGGGCTAAGACCTTCGTAATATGAAATGAATAGTTCTGACCACGGCTAATCTGTTTACATCCTATCTCCTGAAATAAGCCCGCTGATTCAGATTGATCAGATATATCTCTGATAGGGTCTTCCTTTCTTACCCGACATTATGAAATAACCAAACTTAGTGCTTGCTTGTAAAGGCCTGGAACACTTTGCACTTTTTGCTGTTGGCTTATAATTAGTTGAAAGTCGCGCGTTTGTCATGAAAATAACAATTAACTTCGTGAGTTGTTCTCTATACTTGCCATGTTTGTAAATGTACGTGAGCAATTGTGCGCGCGCGCGTGTGTGTGTGTGTTCTAGCTTTATTGTATGCCTATGGAATGGACGCTTAGATAACCTTTACCAATCACGAGTTCACCAAATTGGCGTTGGATGGTCACCCGACTGTAGTCAGCACTTGATAGTAGCATAATTACTTTAGATCTACATCTTCGTCCTTTGAAACGTGTGGTGATCGAACGGTAGATCACTTGACGCATTCGGTTCTCAATGAGAGGCTAGTAGTTTCACAGCAGAACCACTTTCGGAAAATGCTGAAAGAAAAACAAACAAATCCATGACATAATAATATTGCTCTTTAAAAGTTTGAGACAAGCCGAGCATCGTTGAAAGAGCTCAGTGTGGCATGGCAAATCAGACATTCAAACATAATAATAATAATAATCATCTTTATTGTCCGTATGGAAATTTGTCTTACAATTTGTGCATTACACCAAACAAAAAAACATTATAACTATAAGAAACCAAAGTGTACATTCACACCAGACTCACTCATAATTTACATGTGACAAAGTTTATACCAGATTGTTCTTATTTAATGATTTGATTGCCAGGGGAACAAAAGAGTGTTTGTGTCTGTTTGTCTTTGCTATTGGTGTCTTGTATCTCTTTTGTGATGGTAAAATCACAAAATCCTGACTCTTTATTTCGAGGATCTTGTTAGCTTTTTTATAGATGTTTGTCTCAAACAACTGCCCAAATGGGGTTTGTTTTTTGTTAATGATTTTACCAGCAGCATTTAGGATTCTATAAAGTTTGTTTTTATTTTTATTTTTAATGCTCAGATTGCCATACCAGGCAGTGATATTGAAATTTAAAATATTGCAGATATGAGCGTGATAAAACATAGCCAATAATATCAGTATTATACAACAAAGGCAATAGATCAAAGATACGCTTCAATTCGACAAGCTAGCGCCATGCAATAAAAGATAGGCCTAATGAACGCTTTGAAGCAAATGATTTTTATAAACGTTCTTAAACGTATAGGGGTTTGATCCTCCCGCATTAGGTGGCAAACTGTCTTCATAGAGACCGGTCCCCGGCGATGTTAGCAGCCTCTTCCCAACTGGTGACCACAGCTTCGGGGAAGTTTGAGATCGGTCCCCGGCGATGTTAGAAGCCTCTTCCCAACTGGTGACCACGGCTTCGGGGAAGCTTGAGATCGGTCCCCGGCGATGTTAGCAGCCTCTTCCCAACTGGTGACCACAGCTTCGGGGAAGTTTGAGATCTGTCCCCGGTGATGTAAGCAGCCTCTTCCCAACTGGTGACCACAGCTTCGGGGAAGTTTGAGATCGGTCCCCGGCGATGTTAGCAGCCTCTTCCCAACTGGTGACCACAGCTTTGGGGAAGTTTGAGATCTGTCCCCGGTGATGTTAGCAGCCTCTTCCCAACTGGTGACCACAGCTTCGGGGAAGTTTGAGATCGGTCCCCGGCGATGTAAGCAGCCTCTTCCCAACTGGTGACCACAGCTTCGGGGAAGTTTGAGATCTTCCATGAAGTTGCGGCGCCATGCTATACGAGGATATCCTTGTTTGCGTTCCCCCTCGTTTGGGTCTCCATGTAATTGCTACCTTTGGGGCGCGCGACTTGAACGGTGTAGGAACTGAAATAGCGCTTCCTACATATTGTGTTCATGTTTATTGGAAAAATAGAAATCTGAAGCATTGTGTGTATGGCGTAAAAGAAAGTGAACAGCACAGCCAATAGCTGAGTTTCTTGTCAGACAAATATTTGAACTAGCGCGCCCAACATCGGCACAGCCAATAGCTGAGTTTCTTGTCAGCCCAATATTTGAACTAGCGCGACCAAAACATCGGCACAACCAATAGCTGAGTTTCTTGTCAGCCCAATATTTGAACTAGCGCGCTTAACATCGGCACAACCAATAGCTGAGTTTCTTGTCAGCCGAATATTTGAACTAGCGCGCTTAACATCCGCACAACCAATAGCTGAGTTTCTTGTCAGCCGAATATTTGAACTAGCGTGCCCAACATCGGCACAGAGGATCGTATCATCAGGGGAAACAATGTCACGTCTTTGTGGTTCACAGCCTTCGTGAATACAGTCCTTAACCTGCTTCTTTACTTTGCTCATTCGAACTCGAGCCCAAATATTTGCAATGATTGTTTCCCACTCGGTTCTTGTAAAGCAGCGAACATAAAGTACAGATCAAGAAGGAAACGGGGAAAAGATGGTTACTTTGACATTATTCATTTAAAGGCGATTCCCAACATCAGATTAAAAAAAATAATCATAAATCGACTTTAAAAAAAATAAAAGCGGGACACTGGCCGTCCCGCCCGGACGTCTTATAAAAAAGCGTGCCTGACGGTCCCATTAGTCGGGACGTCTTGTCACCTTACACACGTACTTCATTATCATATTAACGGATGTAGAGATCTTGTTAGAAAGTTTCCTATTCCTCCTCCCTAAACCTGAACTTCATTCAAGCGTGTAGAAGGGGGAGTTAAAAACAAACAAACATTAAATATAATTAAGATTCGCCTCTGGCACGCGACGGAAGTGCCTGACTGATTATGACAGGTGTTAACTGCTGTGAGTGCACTCAACTTTGGAAGCTACACTCACTGCGAACTGCACCGTAGACCCAGCGGACTCACCCTGGGGGGCGTACAGCCTCCTAAATCTTTTTGAAATGCCACGTGTGGAAAATCCTGAGAAATGTCTCATGGGAACGGCAATTTAATATAATGGCCCCAACAGAGGGCTGACCTTAATAGTAAATATTGCCTCTACATCGCTAGGGAAATGGCTGAATGGCGCGGCCGTCAAGGCTTACGACATAATTGACCATCGAAGTGAAAACTGTTTCATACAGGCTGAGACTTAATCCTGTCCAACATGTTGCTACTATAAGTATGTAGATAGCTGCAGTGGTACATACTGTAAATGTTTCATACAGGCTGAGACTTAATCCTGTCCAACATGTTGCTACTATAAGTATGTAGATAGCTGCAGTGGTACATATTGTAAATGTTTCATACAGGCTGAGACTTAATCCTGTCCAACATGTTGCTACTATAAGTATGTAGATAGCTGCAGTGGTACATATTGTAAATGTTTCATACAGGCTGAGACTTAATCCTGTCCAACATGTTGCTACTATAAGTATGTAGGTAGCTGCAGTGGTACATACTGTAAATGTTTCATACAGGCTGAGACTTAATCTTGTCCAACATGTTGCTACTATAAGTATGTAGATAGCTGCATTGGTACATATTGTAGATGTTTCATATAATACACATTTATACTAGCGAGTAAGTTATGAAATATTTTTGTGTGAAAAAAATGTGAGTGAATGTGTGTGTGGGGGGGGGGAGGTATCGTACACCTTTTTTTTTTTTTTTGCTTTATGAAGGAAGTGTAGAGGTCGTGTCTGAGGTTGTAATAATAATAATTTCGCCACAAGAGGTTCTCGAGTCTACTGAATATCTGCTGTACTGGGATAGGCCTAGTCTGACCGACAAAACGGTAGATTTCAATCGCCCGGATCTGCTGTTCTGGGATAGGCCTAGTCTGACCGACAAAACGGTAGATTTCAATCGCCCGGATCTTCCTTACTGGGATAGGCTTAGTCTGACCGACAAAACGGTAGATTTCAATCGCCCGGATCTGCTGTACTGGGATAGGCCTAGTCTGACCGACAAAACGGTAGATTTCAATCGCCCGGATCTTCTGTTCGTTGATAAAAAAAGAAAAAACCGCTACCATTACCGACATCGCCATACCACTGTCTCATAATTTAAGAAAAACTGAGATAGAAAAACTAAGAAAATATGGGAACCTAAGCTTGGAGATTAAGCGTCTATGGAAATTGTCCAAAATAACAATATACCCCATTGTTATATCAACCGAGGGGATAATAACAACTAACCTCACAGACCCTTAACATTTATGGGAACATCCTCGTTGCCTGTCAGAGGGCGGTACTGCTGCAGACCTGCCACATCACCAGAAAATTCCTCATTGGAAACTGTTAAAGGGACTACTATGAATTTTGTTTCTCTTTAACGAAACTCGACCCTGGCAGCGCCAGAGAATGAATACTCGTTCGTTTCTAACATAATAATAATAATAATAATCTTTATTGTCCGTAATTGGTTCAGCAGTCCACTATTCTGTTCCCACTCGGCCACCTCACGTCCATTGGTTTTCAAAAAAAAAAAAAATACAGAGCAATGTCAAGTTCTTCCACTTGTTACGTTCAAGTCTTAGCGACTCGTGCCTTCAATGCTATGATTTGTACATCCCTTTGGGACTCCATAACCTGACGGTGGACTGTGGCTTACAATATCCTGATCACTATATCGCTGGTAATGGAGGACTCGTCCTGTTTATAGCGACTCGTGCCTTCAATGCTATGATTTGTACATCCCTTTGGGACTCCATAACCTGACGGTGGACTGTGGCTTACAATGTCCTGATCACTATATCGCTGGTAATGGAGGACTCGTCCTGTTTATAGCGACTCGTGCCTTCAATGCTATGATTTGTACATCCCTTTGGGACTCCATAACCTGACGGTGGACTGTGGCTTACAATGTCCTGATCACTATATCGCTGGTAATGGAGGACTCGTCCTGTTTATAGCGACTCGTGCCTTCAATGCTATGATTTGTACATCCCTTTGGGACTCCATAACCTGACGGTGGACTGTGGCTTACAATGTCCTGATCACTATATCGCTGGTAATGGAGGACTCGTCCTGTTTATAGCGACTCGTGCCTTCAATGCTATGATTTGTACATCCCTTTGGGACTCCATAACCTGACGGTGGACTGTGGCTTACAATGTCCTGATCACTATATCTGGTAATGGAGGACTCGTCCTGTTTATAGCGACTCGTGCCTTCAATGCTATGATTTGTACATCCCTTTGGGACTCCATAACCTGACGGTGGACTGTGGCTTACAATGTCCTGATCACCCTATCTGGTAATGGACTCGTCCTGTTTATAGCGACTCGTGCCTTCAATGCTATGATTTGTACATCCCTTTGGGACTCCATAACCTGACGGTGGACTGTGGCTTACAATGTCCTGATCACTATATCTGGTAATGGAGGACTCGTCCTGTTTATAGCGACTCGTGCCTTCAATGCTATGATTTGTACATCCCTTTGGGACTCCATAACCTGACGGTGGACTGTGGCTTACAATGTCCTGATCACCCTATCTGGTAATGGACTCGTCCTGTTTATAGCGACTCGTGCCTTCAATGCTATGATTTGTACATCCCTTTGGGACTCCATAACCTGACGGTGGACTGTGGCTTACAATGTCCTGATCACTATATCTGGTAATGGAGGACTCGTCCTGTTTATAGCGACTCGTGCCTTCAATGCTATGATTTGTACATCCCTTTGGGACTCCATAACCTGACGGTGGACTGTGGCTTACAATGTCCTGATCACCCTATCTGGTAATGGACTCGTCCTGTTGTGACTGATGGACGGAGTTATAAAGAAATACATCCCATTTTTTTCAAATGAAAACTTTTGCTCTTCTAACGCGAAGTTGTTTCTGTCTAAGAAAAGTTCTATCTCCCTTGAGTTAACTTGATGATTATTTAATCTCTAATGCGAAGTTGTTTCTATTTAAGATCTCCCTTGCGTTAACTTGTGATTTAAGATATGTATTGATATAGTCTACGTACTGTAAGACAATCAGGGATATTTATTGAGACTAATTGTTGTTAATAATGTGTGTATAAATAACATTAGAATTGTTCAAAATGGTAATGGTCACTGGTCCTTGAAGCTTAGAAAGGTTAGAAATAATGATTGTACCAAAAGTAGGTATACTTCCCCACTCCCCCTGACATATATAAAATTATTTGCTTTGAGTGTATCGCTACCGACAGGGCGCCTAGTACGACCTTATCAAAGTTGTGGAAACACGTCGCATGATGGAACGTCTGTATGATGGATGCGTGTAGACATACTGAGTTGACTAGCAGGAAATAGAACGCTAATGAGTAACACTTCTAGAGAAAAAATATTTGAAGTCGGCCTGTCATTTCAGGAGTTCATCTAATTGTGTAACTTTTTGGTATATTCGTTTCTTAGCCTTCAAGTTGCATATGTTCCTTTTAAAAAGAAGACACTTACGCCTTTTGCATAATCCTTGTGCTCATTTAATCGTGCATGTTAAAATTGTTAATTATACTTAAGACTGGTTTTCATGGCTGATTCAGGCAGCCTCCCTACCTGCTCTAATTGCACTAGAGAAGAAGAATCACATGTAAGAATTAATCCTAGCATATGGAATAAAAGTGCCTTTATATATATATATGTGTGTGTGTGTTTATATATATATATATATATATATATATATATATATATATATATATATATATATATAGATTATTGTCCTGAAGTGTCTCTACCTTAACTCTTTCTCTCCGTAATTATTTACCACATTCTGGTGGAATCAACGTTGGTATCGTTAGTTAGGAGAGAAAGAGTTAAGTGATTTCACTGTCACGTGTTTTCGGTTCCCACTTTGGCGTCATGCTCTTGACAGAGGGAAGCGGGACATTGTTTACCTCCTATAAGACTCTTATCTTATCTTAGACTACATCTAGATAGGTTTGAGGTCTCCTTACTTTCCAATCTTTTCTCTTAGAACTCTAGAAGGTGAAGGTCACCCACAGGCGCGAATAATTTTAATAACCGCGATCGCTAGCGCCCAGTTTCTCCACCCTAAGAGCTCAATCTCTCTACCATTGTATACAAAGCTTTGTTTTCCTTTTTAAGTTTGTTTACAATGAACAAAGGTGTAGACACGTGAAATTTCTACAAGAGATATGACTCTTCCCAACAGTATCTTTGATTAATTTTTTTCTGCTTTACACAATATCCAAAAGTTAGCATTTCGCTAATTTGGTGTTATTTTGTGAAGGTCCGGCCTTAGGCCGATTTGACCGATTGCTCCAAAATGGGCCCCTCGCTTGGCAGGAGCCCCGCGATTTACATTTAGCAAGTCGCTAACAGTCATGTCTCTTGGCACAGGCTTTAAAAGATGTAGGATTTTAAGGGTTAACATGTTAATTATACTTAAGACTGATTTTCATGGCTGATTCAGCCGATTGACGTAACTTTAGTGAACCCGCTGGCGCACATTTCTTCCTATGAATGGTGTATAATAAATGCTGATATTGTTGGCCTCCCTCAGTCGTAGAACGACTATGGTTCATCGCGAACATTTTTTCATGTGACTCTGGAGCCCTGTTTCGGAGAAACACTCGCTTAGGTGGTAGAGGAGTCGGCCATTTTTTCGTACGGCCCGCTTTTCTTCCAGACCATGTTTTTTCACTGTCCTTACCTTTTTTGGTCGCCGTCTTTCTCCATCTAGTGCGGTCTATGGCTATTGTCCTCCCGATGGTCAGTTTCAATGTTCACTGCTTTCAGGTCCCGTTTGATTACATCCACGTAACGGAGATGGGGGCTACCAGAGATTGCTTGTAAGATGAAGCTGTTTAACACGACATCGTTCCCAGAGTAGTGAGGCTAATTATATTAAGCCCCTCCCTAATTAGTGTAAATCTACTGAAGCAGCTTGTCCCATGTAGACCATGTATTTGCGCTGTGCAAAGTTTTCTTATTTTTTTGATGCAATTCCTCAACATGTAAGGATGATCCTGCCTTAGTCGAGCATTGAGGCCAGCTTTTAACATTTCTGTCACGATATCGATTTTTTGTTCTGATTTATTTCACTTTGTTGAAGAAGTTGATTAATACATTTGAAAAAAAAAACAAAAACAGACACGAGTTTTTAATTTAAACATGCAATACTCTTCCTGCTGGCCATAGGCTGTGATGTGAGTGTAGAGAGGGTGATAGGGCATATTCAGCCTGCTTCATTCCTCCTAGAGCCAGTTCTGGAGAAGCAAGGTCAATTCCTGATTAGACTAGAAATGGTTGATTTTTATTTTTTTTTAAGACATTACCGAGTTCTCCTTGTTCTGGTATTTAAAATGATATGCAGCAGTCAGGTCAATGTGCTGGCCATGTCAGTTTTTGGTTAACACTTGTCATTTTATATTTAGGTCATAAACTTTTGGCCATATTCCATGGGCTCATGAATGAAAAAAAAAAAAAAACTTCTTAGATCTTTCTAGTGATCTGGATGTGCTTTGAGCCTTTATTACAAAGCTTCTATCATCTCTGTCTGTCTGGTGAAAAGTTGGAACATGGTTTTTTCTCCCATTTCCCAGTCTCGAATCAAGTTAAAACTTTGCACAATTATTCACTGAACATGACAAGACAGGAATCAATCAGAAAAATTAATAAATTAGTTAATTAATCATTGGGGATTAATTATTTCGTATGATATCAAAATAAGGGGAATAAATGCTAGTAAATGAGAGATGTGGATGTATATATGGATTTAATCCCCTTATTACGTTTTGACATATTTTATACTCCCACTTTCCATTCTCGGATCAAGTTGAGATTTTGCATAATTATTCCTAGTCGATGACAATACACAAATCAATAAAAAACTAAACAATTATTTAATAATTTAGTGCTAATCAATTAATTGTGTTTTATATATCAGAAAGGGAGCTAAACTCTTTAATTTTCAGCAAATGGTAGTAATTAGCAGTTCTTTCCTTTAGATAAGCTTTGGTTTAAAAAAAATAGTTTTTTCTATTGCTTTTTTTTTTTCCTTCTTCAGGGTGATCGCTGCCAATGGCAACAACCCTCCATTGACCTACAAAAGGTTTCAGTCCATTTTGTCCAAACTTGACCCACCACTTCAACCCTGTGAAGCTCTGACCTCAGCCATGGTATCTGACGTGACCACACCAGTGTCTGATGACCATGATGACAGGTTCAGTGTCCCTTCACTGGATGAATTAGGTTGGTATCCCATTTTCACTCTAATAAAAGCAATGACATTTTCTGTTTGATAAGCAATCTGTGGTTTGAAACATTTTGCTTGGAATTTAAAACTTAGAGCAGTGTTTCTCAAACTTTTTCTTTAATGGAACACTTTGCACATTATGAGTATTTAGCGGGTCACTTTGCATATTTTTTTAGATAGAGTAATTCACTTGGTGGCCTACTAGTTAATTATTCCAGTAGTTCATGGAATACCTATTCAGGCCTCACGGAACACACACTAGGGTTCCGTGGAACAAAGTTTGGGAAACACTGACTTAGAGAAACCTAAATTGAGACCTCATTTTCCCTAGATTAAACTGTTAAAAAATTTTTTATAATTGATGAAAAATATTTAAGTTCATGTAGGAGCAAAATGAAAATCCATTTTTCAATCTTTTTTTTCCTTTGGAATTTGAAAAGGTTTTGATGTTGACTCACTGGGACCAGCTCAGTTTCGAGGGGGAGAGTCTGAGGCTCTAGCCAGACTTTATCGACATTTAGAAAGAAAGGTAAAAAATCTTCTTCGATCTAATACTTTCTATTATAACTTGTACTTCATAGAATTCTAGATCCATGTTTCTCTGTGTTTTTAGGCCTGGGTAGCCAGTTTTGAACGACCTAAAATGAGCCCACAATCCTTATATCCAAGTGGCACAGGACTCAGTCCATACCTAAGATTTGGTTGTCTTTCTCCAAGATTGTTTTATTGGAAGTTGATTGAATTATACAAAAAGGTAAACATTGTACTGCCTTTATTATTTTTTAAATTTTTATTTCTCTGATAACCTATTATAAAACTAAAGAGTACAGGCATTTACAATGAATATATAACTGAATTAAAACCCAGATCACAATCTCTGTAGAAGTAATGTCTGTAATCTATAAGATAAGATCCATGGTGGTGGTTGAAGAGGTCGGACCAGTCAATCATTGTGAGTGTAGGACGGAGCACTGTCCTGATGGGGCATACTTTGTCTAGTTCCATCCAAATTCTGACTTCTGATGCTGTCACTGTGGAGAAAGCATGGAAACTGTGTCTCGTATTTTATAGGAGTATCCCCAACTTCAAAAGTTAAAGAGGGACATGTCTGGACGATCACTCGATCTGTATGGGGGCTCCGAGGCAATTCACTGAAAGACCCAGTTTCTTGTAAGAACACTACAGCAAGATTAGTCTTTCATGCTCTGGTCCCAATCAGAGTTCATTGCGGTGGACTATAACGAAGGCTTATTTGTTTTTTTTGTGTGTAAACTTATACTCAAATTTTATGACAAGAAACTGGTTTAGTTTTACTGTTTGCATAAAGGACTTAATGGCATTGTTTATCATTCTTTTGTAGGTGAAAAAAGGGGCTGAACCGCCACTAGCTCTCCATGGTCAGCTATTATGGAGAGAGTTCTTCTACACTGTGGCCACCAACAACCCTAACTTTGATAGAATGGTTGGAAACTCTGTTTGTGTTCAGATTCCTTGGGACCACAATCCAGAGGCACTTAGCAAGTGGGCAGAGGTAATGTTCTGTGGGCTACTCACAAATCAGTTGGTCATCTAACAATGTGTGGATCTAACAAAAAAATAATCTCTTTTATAAAGAATAATCAACTTGTGAATGGGGGGAGTTTATTGTATTAAGAGGGGGGGGGTATTATTTTAAATCTGGCTGACTTAGAGTACTTAAAGGGGTGACCATTAATTTTGCTTTGTGCACTCCCAAAGAATTTCTCTATACTGGAAGATAATCTTTTTTTTTATAAGTGTGATTATTATTTCCACAATACTAAACCTCTTGATATTGTTTTTAATGTAATAGAGGGACTCTCTAAGAATTTCTTTGTAAAGGAAGATTATCTTTTTTGTAAGTGGCATCATTATTTCCACAAGACTTAAATATTTGATAGTTTCACTTGTGTGTTGAACGTGTGTGATAAACAAAACTAAACACCTCCAATTTAAGTTTTTATAATTATGGTCAAAACGTTTTTTTGCTGATGCAGCATTGTTTCTTCTTTAAAAAAAAATTCATTTGTTTGACAATTTTCTCATAATTATCAGCGAAAGACAAATCATTTAAAAACAACTCTTAACATTTTGTCATACACAATGCTGAGACTTTGGCCTCACAAATCTCAAGTCTCCCTTGTTTGTTTGTTTGTTTCACTTCATTTGACTGACTCACTCACACATTGAGCTCTAGTAACTCTGCCATGAGACTGAAGTGCCAGGTTTGAATACAAAGGGAAGACTAGGTTTAAGTAGATAGTTTCAAGTGGTGAGTTTCCTTGAATCAAGAAGAGTAAGTCATATTGTCATGCTAATATGTCACATAGTTCAACTTTTTCTAACAAAAGTATCTTTGGTATTAGTGAATATTACACAGTGAAGACTGTCTTAACCCCATTTATCTAAACAACTAAATGAAAACAAATAGAGCTTTTGGCTTTGTTAATGAGTCAATTTTTTGTTTGTTATTGAAATTGTTATTGTTTCAGATTTTTTTTAAAGTTAAAAAATGAACAAACTTGGTTGTGAAGTAGAAAGTGCACATTCAAGGCTTCAACATTTTGTGCATTTTATTTTTAGGGTATGACGGGTTATCCATGGATCGATGCCATTATGGTTCAGCTGAGAAAAGAAGGCTGGATCCACCACTTGGCCAGGCATGCTGTGGCTTGTTTCTTGACCAGGGGTGACCTCTGGATATCATGGGAGGAAGGCATGAAGGTAGTGCCTGGAAAAAACAAACTATTTAAAACATGAAGACACGTTTAGTCAAATAATACAAGACACATTATTGAAGATTATTTAAAACCACATTTACTTTTGTTAATCTGTTATTTTGTAACAAGTTAGTTGTTATAGTAAATATTTTTTTTTTTATGGTCTTGATTTTTTTCTGTTTTATGAGCTTATAAATATTTACTTTGAATAGCTAGTTAATCTAATCCCATCAGACTGATCATTTAATCTCACCATATTGAGAAGCCATCATTTTGGTTTACTTAGCTCACTGGTTTTATTTGACAAATATTTTGTCTATATAATTTTGTCTTAATTCGAACGTACTGCATTTTATGTAGAACTCTTTGGTTTCTACTCATTTCTTTCCTCTTCTGATAGGGAATAGAAATAGTTTAGACTATTCACACAATGTTCAAGCTGGTTTTGTTCAAATGGGCTGTATAGATGCATACATTTTTATTTTCACCTTTATAATAATAATAATAATAATAATCTTTATTGTCCATATGGAAATTTGTCTTACAATTTGTGCATTACACCAAACAAAAACATTATAACTATAAGAAACCAAAGTGTACATTCACACCAGACTCACTCATAATTTACATGTGACAAAGTTTATACCAGATTGTTCTTATTTAATGATTTGATTGCCAGGGGAACAAAAGAGTGTTTGTGTCTGTTTGTCTTTGCTATTGGTGTCTTGTATCTCTTTTGTGATGGTAAAATCACAAAATCCTGACACAAAGGGTGATTCTTTATTTCGAGGATCTTGTTAGCTTTCATTGCCCTGTTAAATGTTGAATGAAATAAAAGACTTCAAGACCATTAAAAAAATATTTATATTTTTTTATATTCTTCAAACTTGAAGATGTTTCTAGTATTTCTAAATAAAATTATTTTTATTTTTTGATATTCTTCAAACTTGAAAATGTTTCTAGTATTTCTAAATAAAATTATTTTTATTTTTTGATATTCTTCAAACTTGAAGATGTTTCTAGTATTTCTAAATAAAATTATTTTTATTTTTTGATATTCTTCAAACTTGAAGATGTTTCTAGTATTTCTCCTTATGTTTATTTGAAATTCTAAAAACACTCATTATTTGGCACAGTGCACTAAATATTATATCTTTAATTGATGTAATTTCTGTTGTCCAGGTATTTGATGAGATGTTGCTGGATGCTGACTGGAGTGTCAATGCTGGCATGTGGATGTGGCTCTCCTGTTCAGCATTCTTCCAGCAATTCTTTCACTGCTACTGTCCAGTGGGATTTGGGAAGAGAGCAGATCCCTCTGGAGATTTTGTCAGGTAAATATTTCTAGTTTATAATTTCAATGCATTCTTATGCTCTATGTTTGCCCTTTGAAAGATGAACCATTTTGAAGTAAATGATATTATTGAAAGGAATCCACAAATCTGATGTGTCTGAAGAAAAAGCAAACATCCAATACAGTTTTGGATCAGTAGTGTCGCATGTTCTCAAAGGGTTCTGCAAGTTGCCTAATGGTCACCAACTCCTGATTTTTCCTCAGTATTGACTTCTAAAGCCTTTCACATGTTTGAGTACAGTTGCAAGGCAGCGGAGATTTGGATTCATAGTTTTCCTTCTCCTAGGGGGGTAACCAAGGCTAACAAGCCCCTCCTAATGGTTTAGACAAAACTTTGGATTCAGATTTCTTGTTCTCCAAGGTGGGTAGCCAGCCAAGGGTAATGAGCACCTCCAGCCCAAAGCTTACTGGTTTAGGCAACAGCTGCTCTCCTATGTCCTTTCTCCTGTTAGTGATAGCAGTTCCATTAGACCCAATATCTGAACTGCAAGTGAAAGCCAGGAGTTTAACTGTGAGAGGCATTCCAGTGTAAGCATTTTAAAGGTAATGGGGTGCTCAAAACCATTGCCACTTCCAGCAAATAAATTATACAGCTTCAAAAAATAATATGGCTGTTTCACTAGAACTATGTATAGTGACACCTCTATTCAATTGAAATTCCTTACAATACATAATTCACTTCAAAATGGTTCATGTCAGAAAAAAGAAAATATCAATAGTGGAAGTCTCAATGGACTTGTTTCATAGTTCATTTTAAAAGAAATACTTTAGAATGCATGAAGATTTCTTACTAGTAATTTGTCACAGTGTTACGTGAAAATGCACAAGTAACATAAAAGTTTAATAGTCTTACTCAATATAAATTGTAACTTTTTTTTTTTTTATTTGTATTGCAGACACTATCTCCCAGTATTGAAAGGTTTTCCTACTCAGTATATCTATGAGCCATGGACAGCGCCAGAGTCTGTCCAAAAAGCTGCAAAGTGTATTATTGGCAAAGACTATCCTCTGCCCATGGTGCAACACACTGAAGCCTGTCGTGTTAACCTGGAGAGAATGAGACAGGTCTACAAACGTCTTGTGCTGAAATCTACAGGTAGGCTATTTCTCAAAGCATTTATGAAGAAATCTTAAGATTTTCCTATAAGTGGAGTAGTTCTAAATTAGACTCAGAAATGAAGAGCTTAAGAATTCAACTTTTTGTGAAAACATATGTTAACACTATGATCTATGCTACGCTCTACAGCTCCATACAAACAAATATGAAGTAATTTTTTTTTTCTCTTTGAATTTGACTTTAACCTTGTGCCTGATGCATTTTTTGAAAGCTTGTCAAAAAAAAGTATGATAAAAAACATTTTGTTTCACCTTCTTTGCCATACAAGTTTTTGAATGTTTTCTTGTTATTGAAAATTCTCTCAATGCAATTTGTTTACTTTTATAATTTTCAGTTGTTTCTAATTTTATTTCCTTTTCCAATCATCAAAACTATGAAATTAATTTCAAATGCATTGCATCTGTTTTTTCTTTATTACTTTGAATTGTTTTTCTTCACATTTTGGAGTTCATATCCATATTGAAAACTTTGAAAGAAAAATATGCCTAATCAATGTATAAGTAGATATTTTACAGAATCTTTGAATTCTAAATTCTATAGGTTGATGAAAACAATATTTGAATTATTATTTTTTTTTTGATGATTAATTCAAATGTAAATCCTTCATTTCTTTGAATGTAATAGTGATGGCTGATCATGTATTAAGGAGTCGATTTAACAAAAAATATTTATTTTTCTACAGCAAGTAAAAGAATTTTCCTTGATCTTCCAAAGATTCCCAAAGGTAAAAGCTTTTATTTTAATTTTTGTTATAAATTTTTTGTAGCATGTTCATCATAGAAATGTATCCACAAGTATATAGTTATTTAATTTTTAAAAATTCACAAAATAAGATTTATTCTGGATGATATGAGCTTTTAATGCGAATTTTTAAATATTCATATTTTGGATAATGAATAGATATATTTTATATAACTATACAAAAATCAAACAAAGCATTAGGGTTTATTAAAAGAAATTTTTATAAATCAAATAAGAACATAAAACTAAAATGTTATTTAACCTTGGTTATGCCAATAATAGAATATGCATCCTCCATTTGGGACCCCTCAACTCAAGAAAACATTTAGAAACTGGAACATACACAAAATAGAGCAGTGAGATTCATAACAAATGAATATTCACATTTGACTAGAGTAACACCCTTAGTAAAATCACTAAATTTAGAAAGCCTTCAGGACCGAAGACTCAAAAGTAAAGTAGCAATTATAAATAAAACACTGAACAAATACATGGAATGGGTTGCCTGAGCTAGCCAGGAAAACCAGTGACTTGGCAGAATTTAAGTCATTGGTTAATATGCATGACTAAATGCATGATGCGTAGGATGTAATCATCTTCTTTTTAGAAGTAACGTCTGTATTATATAAGATATGTCAGGAATTTTGTAAACAATGTATTTCTGTTATAGAAATAATCCAGTTTGAAATATAATTACATCCGCCTTACAGCGGTATCAAATATACTAAGTCCTTTAGAGTAGATGTATATATTACTTTACTATTAAATCACTCCCGCATCACAGTGGGTAACAAATCCACTTCAGTATATGTATCCAGATCTAAGTACAGAAAACAACTACCAAAAATATGCGTACTGTCTCAACTGACTAAAAGTGAATATTGACTAAAGTCAATATAGTCTTTCTTACTTCCTCTTTCTATATCAGATGTTTCATGTGCCTTTCGCCCTCTTGACCCAAGGTGAACATATAACAGGCAATATCAAGCGAGACTGTGACAGATTTCATGGGAGTTTTTTTTATTTAAGCAATAGCACTTATTATGTTTTTTATATAAAACATTCCATTAATAGTATTTTGAAATAATATTTTAGATTATTATATTAAAGTTATATCATTGTATCTGTTCAAAGTGGCTTTTAAATCAGGAGGCCGCGAGAAATCTGTTATTATAAGTTATAAAATGGTTTAATTTAATAATTTACACCTAGAATTAGTGCTGAGCCCACTGCGGTCGCATAGGTCGCAGTGGCCTAAGGCCGGCCCTTCAAAATAGCGGTGTATACTACACCGTGGGTCAACTAGTTATTATACATTTTATATCCTACCCCAAACCTCCCACAAGACAGCGGGAGATGGCTACAGGAAGGGTTTAATAACAGGGCCTCCTAACGACTGTCCAAAGTGCATACCACATGACCAGGCAGCCATCCAGCATGTAACTTGGGAGAAATGTTTTATACGTACATCTGAATGTTCTCTTTTTATTTGCAGTGAGTTTGTTCCTGAGTAAAGCCAAGATGTTCCTGAGTAGTTCTTCTGATGAAGACATGTCTCAGAAACAAAGAAGGAGAAAAGTGGATGAATAAAGAGACACAACATTAATTTGCTGTGCACACTACAGCAATTCTTTCACTGTGCCATAACTTAATTCCATAAGTAAATAGAAGTTGTGATTTCTGTTTTTTTAGTAAAACATGTAAATTGTTTCAAAACAACTTTTGTATAAACAGGTGTATATATAAATGGTTCAGTGTTTAAAAAGGTTTATTTATTTGTTCCAGTCATCTAGATTAAATATATTTTTTTATCTTATCATTATGAAAGATACTAGTCTCGGATCATGAACTCTTTCAAGGCTGATCTGTTTCAAGTCTGACTAAATATGCTAAATATTAAACATGATACTGGACTACAAAATGTAATTAGGTCGAGACTAGAAATATATCTGTGATTACAAACATTATCTTTGCAGTTGACTTTGAGACCAACAGTACAACACATATGAGCATGCTGAAGGTTGACCAAATCAAACTGACCAACAGTGCATTACATGTGGGCATGCTGAAGGTTGACCATATCAAACTGACCAACAGTACATTACATATGGGCATGCTGAAGGTTGACCAAATCAAACTGGTTAGACAAACTAAAGGGTGTACTGACCTGTACCACTTCAAGCTTGCTCTTATTGGTAGGAGTGTAGGGTCTTCATTGTATGGATCATGACACAGTTTGTGTTAAGATCTATTTCTTGTTCTTGAGTTACCTACTTATAGACATTTCTTTGTTCAGGTTTATATATTGACTCTCTCTATGTAGCTTAACACTGGACAACATGACATAACTAACTCAAGAGCTTAACAGCTTGGGATCCAATCAGTGTTATACTTTATTGAGTAAAAATGGTTCAGAATAGTGATATACTTTGAGTCTAATAAATCAACAGCCAAATACTGTACAATTGGCAACATCAACTGTGTAACTGCTCTACTGCACTGGACAGTCTAGACTGCTACTTTCTGTCTTTGAATAGGGTCCCTTTTATAAATAGACCTTATAGAAAGTAACAGAAATGCTTCCTGTCATCAGTTCTTTCTAGATGATCACATGACCATATCAAAAGTGATATTCATGTGGAGTGTTCACACCGGCACTCTCCTGAATGGTCTTTTTTTTCTGTCCTGGTTGACCACTTGAAGTATGCCGCCTGTGTCAGCTTGTCACACACACAACTAATCCTACCTGCGATGCCAGTTCCTTCATAACAGTATATTAACTAATGGAAGATAACTAAGCCACATGTTTACTAGGCCCTAATATTCTCTTAGTGTCTCTCTCAACTATTCTTCATAAAGCCTAACTACCTAAGGGGGCTTGGTGGCTGAAAATCTTGAAGAAGACTGGGATTGTCCACCCAACTCTTATGGGCACCTGACATTAGTTGAGGAAAGTAAAAGTGTTTGGTTGTGCTGGCCACATGACATCCTCATGGACTGTAGAAACAGGTAGCCGTAAGTCCATTTTATTTTTTTCCTTTGGTCTGTCACATGCTATGTATGTGAGCTTTGGACCCTCCCCCAACATTTAAATAAGATTCTTTATTATCACATATTTAGTATCGTCATCTTCACATTGTTCAAATCTTTTGTTTAAGCCAGACATATATTTTTGTAATAAAATGTTGCTTTTCCATTTTCAAAACTATTTTGGAAGATAATACATTTATTGATGTATTTAGTTTCACTTTCTGTACATCTCACTATGTCAACAATATTTACCTTTGTTGCTGTAGTTCATTCAAAAAAAAAAAAAATTTGAAAGAAATTTATCTGTAAGTGTAATAGAATTTTTCATCTCTAACATAAACTCAGGTTACTTCTTAGTTAGGTAGTTTCAATGCATTTGCCATGTATTTAGAATTGTCTAAAATGCCAGACCATTCTTAACAGTGAACGTTTTTAAGGTATGAAGTTAGCAAGTTACTTTCAGAGTTTGAAATGGAAAATGAGTAGGACTAATTACAAAAAAAAAAAATTTCTCTTCAATATTCCTTGTTATTTACTTTTTACAAAGCTTATATCAACCATGTCTGTCTGGTAGACACAATTTCTCCCAGACCCAATCTCTGATCAAGTGGAACTTTGCACACTTATTTCTTTTACATGACAACACAAAAATCAATTCTAAAAATTAACCAATTAGTTAATTAACTGTTGGTAATAAATTAGTTTGCTTGGTATCTTGAACAAGGGAAAGAAATTGTAATTGACTAAAGTGGTGGTATAAACTTAATTGGTCCCTTTTATAGGTCGGCATCTGAGTCTTAGTGAACACAAACCTGAAAAGTAGGTTGAGACTATACAAACAATAGAGAACTCTACAATCTTCCATGTTCATAAGCTTTCCATTAGCAGTGTGGTTAACGTGTTGGCTTGAGCCATGAGTTCAAATACAGGTTGTTCCCCCCCCCCCCTTTTTTTTTTTTAAATATTTTTATAAATGCTTTTTTTATTGTTACAAATTTAATTACATGACTGATCCAAACTAGTTGATATAAGCTTTGTTTTTTTAAATTTTCTTGTGAATATTTTCGAAGCATTCCAGAAGTTTACACTTGGAAGATAATGTTTTTATCTGTAGTATTAAAGTTGTATGTTATTTGTCAATGACTAAAATACACTTATAAGCAAACTACAAATTTGTTGCATTGGATTTTGTGAGATGTAGAAGGCATATAAAAATATCTGTTCTCTTATTGCCAAAACCCTGGGTTAAACACATATCTCTTTTTAGTTTTTAAGCTCAGAAAATGCAAGGTTTTCTCAGTGGCCTACATGATCTTTAATGGCTTGAAGGAAAATGAAATTAAATGAAACCACTAATTTTGCTACTTTTTTAAATTTTTAATCATGTTTTCAGAAACAAAAATTGCATTGACCTAATTAACTTTATGGGTAGTTAACTGTGAAAACGTAAGGCCAGTAGAGAGTTGATCTATTGAGTAAACACACTATATCCATTAAATTTAATAAGTGTTTAAGTCTTAAGTGTTACACAGTCATAAAGCTTTGCTAATGAATCACTCTTTTACAAAAAGGGATGAATAACTCTGATGGGGCATCTACAGATTTTCACTGGACGTTCAATTAATATCACAATTATTAAACATGCAAGGATATCAATAAAAAAGAAAATCCAGATTTAACTATGTCTGTTATTTCCAGTGACTTTTTTCATTATATCTCATGTAAAGAAAACAAAGCATCATTCATAGAAAATTTTCCAGCAAAATGTGTTTATTGTTTCCTCCAATCACATGGTTAGTTTGAATAGAAAGTCACATGACATGAAACAATTAAAGATTCCTGAAATCTTGTACATAAAAAACAAACAAACTATTACTTGCTATATAAACACAGAATTGACTTCCCAATGTAACATTATGACCATGAGTACAGATTCAATACAGCCCAGTATAAATGCAATCAATGCTTGTAGCGCACCATATCAAAAACAAACCATAGTAGGACTGCTAGAAGTCTAGAAAATTAGAAATAAATAACTGCACAGTGAAGTAACATGGGAGTCACTGCATACTGACCAGATCTTGGAAACAAAACAAAATAAATATACACAACAATGACCTTTGAATTATTAAGCAGATGAGGTACACACGAGGTCAATTTAAAAACGATCAGTTTCCACATACAACTTGCAAGCATGGTCAAATCAAATTTTGGTTCATAGAAATTAAAGCCATTAAAATATATATATAGACCAACTGAAATACTTAACAATACACTACAATAAAGGCACATTTTAATTTCAAATAAAATAAAACAATTACAAAAAAATTATCAAAGAAATAAAATCATTACCACAACCAGATGGAAATCAAGGGGCTTGTATAGATTTATAAAAGTCACAACTAATCATCTACTGGCATATGCTTGGATTTGACTAAATCAATTACTGAATCTAACCATTACCCTAAACTAGTGCCCACAATAAAGAAACAATAAAAGTCTGTAGTGTCTGTATTGATCACTTAAAATGAAATCTAAAAAAAAAAATTAACAAATAATTTTAATTTAAAAACACAATATCATCTTTTTATATTATTTTCTCAAAAGCTAAGGTCTGCGGGCTTTTTCAGTGCACGGACCAAAGGTTTGGAACTCACTACCCATTGATCTCAGACAGACAACATGCTATACCACTTTAAAGAAGAACATTAGGACCTATCTGTTTAAAACTTTTTTAGATTGTCATTTTAGCTCTTGTGTTTGTAATGTTATTACAGCGCCCTTGAGCCTACATTTTGTTTGTTAACAGCGCTTTATAAATAAATAATTATTATTAGAACATGCAACAAGATCAATAAAAAAAAACCCATGGGATTCTACCTCTCTTTCTCATCATAGTAAATCTTTCTCACTGTATCCTCTGTTGATGCCTTCTTATGGGTGAACAAAACAGGCTTGCTACATATAAGAAGGAATTGCACTATAGACATCAGGACAAGCATTTCTGAAACCGTATACAGGAAAGCATGGTGCTAAGGCTTTGCACTGCTCTAAGCCCTCTAGTTGGGGTGTGTGTGTTAATTTTCTAGTTTAGGGGTTGTAAAAGTTTGAGAAGCACTGCACCAAACATACATTTTCTCATGTTTAGGTAACCAATACAAAATTATTTTTAACTTTGGCAGAATTCAGGGTTAAAAGTTTGGGCATAGTTAAAATGTATATAAAAAACAACTTTAAATATGACTAAAACAACTATTTAAAAAACAATAACAAAAGCCAGCAGTCTTTGTTCCTATCAAAGACATGAACCAAGATGTTACAACTAAAAGCATTCACAACAGTAGTTACTTGAAATAGTGTCAACATTAAACAGCCTAAAATCAACAAAAAAAAAAAAAAAAAAGATGTTTTTTACAAAGTATTAAAAAAAAAAAAAAGCTTTTCATCAGCCACCTTTGTAAAAATGTTCTCCATAAAGAAAATAATACATCATTGATCCACATGCTCAGTCAGAATACTTGTTGCTCCCTCCCCCCCCCCCCCCCCTTTCCAAACCAAATTCCATGTAGTACAAGTAAACTGGTCAGGCTGTTTGTCACTTCATTACAGATCTGTAGGTCTTGTTCTTTGACAATGTGTAGAAAATAGTTCAGATAAACCAGCAGCAGTATGTTTCATTTACAACACCAATGTAAGCATCAAATCTTGGTGGGCAAGGAATCAAACTCAAACAATCAACCACAAGTAATCAACTTGATGGAAAGCAAAGTAAAAAGTAAAAAAAAACAAAACAATAATGACTGGAAAATGTATTGCACGTCTCAACCAGATCTTCTCAGTTGACAAAATATAAAAACATACACAGTAGGATCTTTCTTCCTAACTATAGTTGGCGGACACACCAGAGTGTTCACTAATGTCATTCATATCACAACACCCTTCAGAGTTGCAAGTGAGCAAAACAACACATCAGTGATGTGTAACTTTGTGCATTTTCAGGTGAAATTCAGCCTCACAGGTTGCTAGTGTCATGAGCTGTGAACAAACCCACACTACAAATAATAAGTCAACAAGTATTAGTCGAGAGATGGCCAATGGCAGTGTTAAATACGCTGTGTACATGTCACAAAATGTCAGCTTGTCAGATATAGTGTGTGTAATTCATCACAAATTATGGCTGTGCCGATCGTAACTTGCAAATCTGTTGGAGAGACAGACACAACAAAGCACAGTGTAAAAGTTAGTTGGCAAGTCTATGTTAGAGCCTGTAAGCACCTTGGAGCAAAAATAGAAAAAGAAATTACAATGAATTCAATATCATTTCTTGCCATAGTTGTAGTTACAATTGGAAAGTACAGATGTTCCTGTTAAACACATAATAATAAGCATCTGATCATGTCATGGTCTTTATAAAATATAAAGAAAACTTTACACACACACACACAAAATGGTCAAACCTCACAGATGATTGCCCATCACATACCTAAACAAAATGACATAAGTTAATATCTCCATAGAAACCAAGTTAACGTAGGCAGTGAGTTGCGTCACAATTTGAACCAATAATTTGTCCATGAAGAATGACATGAAACAACTGAAGACAAGTATTCCAAATATAATACTGAATTAAAAAAAAAACATATTTTTAAACGACTGCAGTAAGTGGAAATATAACAATTTATAAAACATACACACAGTCAAGATTTGTTGACCAGAGACAAAGCTGATGAAGCTCTTTTCTTTTTTTTGCCTTCTGATTTGTATATATTTATAAAATGTAAATTGAATAATAAATGCATTTTGATTAGGACAAGTCTGTTGGAGTATGTTTTTCAATCAACAATGGAACAGCTGCTTTCAATGTGGGTTCAATTGACAGTTATTGTGGATAACAATTTCTTTCCTTCTAACTCTTTCAGTGAGGCATTACTCTCTCAAGGAGTAACTTGGTACATAATATTTATTTCACTATCTTTTTAATATTACTTTTCTCTTTTTTTTTTTTTTTTGATTTTTCAACTGTGAGAGTGATTGTTCTTTGTTTTGGTAGTAAATTGGATGCAGGACCAAGATGGTTAAAAACAAAAACAAAAAAAAACATTTTGTTTAGTTTTGATTTCTGTTTCGTCACAGAAAACTCCATTTGTTTAATCTAAATAATTATTTCAAAATAATTTGCACTGAAAGAGTTGATATAGATCTACCAGTGACTCACTAGTAGGAAGGCGCGGTGGCTGAGCGGTAAAGCGTTTGGCTTCCGAACCGGGGGTCCCGGGTTTTAATTCTGGAAAAAAATGGGATTTTTTATTTTAGGATCTTTGGGTGCCTCTGAGTCCACCCAGCTCAAAAGGGTACCTGACATTAGTTGGGGAAAAGTAAAGACAGTTGGTCATTGTGCTAGCCACCCTTCTTAACCAATACAGAAACAGATGACCTTTGCATCATCTGCCCTATAGACCACAGAGAAACTTTACTTTTATGGGGTATGATTGTATTGTACATGCAGTTGAATGTGTGGTGTTAAAGGTTTCTGCCACACAGCATAACATTTGAACACAGGCAGCTGTTGTTTGACATTAAACAATAGCAATGATTTGGTGGATGGTGTACATAAAAAAAGACCCTACCCCTTTTAATTTACTCAGACTTAAAAAGACATTTATCAACAACAATGTTAACAAGTTAACTGGCCTAATTACAACTGAACTTTAAAAAAAATGACTTAACCCTTAAAGCGCTGTGCTGTTTTACAATGAGTACATACAAAATAGAATTACAATTTTGATGTTTAGAGACTAAACTACCACAGGCGTTTTAAGGGTTAACACATAAAAACTGACCTAACTACATAAAAAGAGACATGAACATAAATACATCAGATTTAACCTGTATATAAACACTGTAAAAAAAAACTTCCATTTATGACATCATCCTCCAAAGTTCACTCTTTCTTGAAGCACAAAACACTCTCTCCAGAATTATTTTCAGCATTCTAAATGAATTATTGACTTGAACCAATCATCAAGATAAAACTTCAAGAGCTTTTTGTTTGTTATAAAAATATGTTATTTTGGTATACAATTAAAGGGAAATAATGCATGTCCTTTTATTTATTGTTTTATAAGACCAAAAGTGATTTTTATTCTGGATAGTGAAATTAATAATAAAATCCCAGCCACTGTGAAATGTAAGAAATATTTTATGATCAAGATTAAATAAAACTTATGTTTTATAAATATTTGACCATATGGTATAATTAAAACCTTTACACACAAAAAATTAATTGGAAGTCTTAAGTGGGAAGCCTGGAAGGGGGCTCAAGGTTCAACACCTGTCTCAAGCAGAGTCGTGTTTACTGCGCGCCTAAAGACAGCACAGAAAACATTCTACCAGATCCAACCCCCCCCCCTCCCCGCCCCAAATGAGATTGGACCATAGCACTCTGAGCATGCTATAAGCATGAAAGTAGCGCTACTTAGTAAAAAAAATATGATGAAAGGGAAAAACATCCATATGTTTAGCAAAGGGAAACTATTCAAAACTATTCAAGTAAACTTTTAAGCTATTAAAAATATGGGAGAAAAATTACTTTTAAAGCACTGATTATCCCAGTGTCGACAGACAATAATGGCCATTGCATTGTAAATGGACAATGAGAGGATTGTTTCAGAGAGAAAGAATTAAGTTTAATCACATGCATTTATGCCAGTTAAAAAAAAAACCACCTAAGTAGTAAAATAACGATATATTGTCATTGTTCTACACATATGCAATGACTAAAATGTGAAAAGAATCTGATGGCAGACTAACATTCTAAGAGCAAAAAAAAATAGTCATTGAAATACAAAAATACAAGTTTGATCTTGACCCAACTGTTAAACAACTGCATTATATCATGTCACTTCATCTCATTTCTTCAAACAGTAGTTTTATTTGAACAAAATGTAGCAACTACCAAGCACATGTTTTTCTTTTCTCCAACATAAAACTTGAAACGTCTTTCATAGCAAAGAATATGAAGGTAGAATTTGTTTCAGAAACAAGGTGAAATTTAGTCCCAACTTGTTTCAGGATACAAGTTTAATTTGAAGTGAAAGCAATCATTAAATTCTTTATTTTATGACATGAAATTCCCAAGACTGTAACTCCAAATAAGAAAGGAAAAATAATGCACATCAGTGCTGGGATTATGAACCAAATAATATTTGTACAAATCTAAACCCATAGAGCAAGCAGGTGAGAAAAATTCTGATTTAAACTTGCCCACATTATTTAACTGGCAAAGACCAGGTGGATCCATGAAAAGGTTCTCAAATAATTAACTAGAGCATGGCACTATAGTTTTAATGGCCTCATCATTTAATAAAAAAAAAAAAAAAAAAAACTAAGAATGAAATCATCTTAAGGAATACAAATACATTATAAAAAAAACAAAAAAACAGCAGAATTTTTATCATGAATACAAAAATTGACTACAGTCTTTTCTTTGTTTGGTCAGGAAATGTTACATGAACTTGACTACATTTAGTGACATAACTGTGTCATTGCTAGATCTATTATTCAAACATACAACAAAACTTATACTAAGAAATACTTAAAGCACAACTTTCAGTTAATGACATTCAACATAAGAGAAAAATTGGACTATAAAGCATTTTCTTTTTTTAAATCAAGTTATTTGGTAAGCAAATAGGTTTCAGAGAAAGCTGGGAAACAGGGGTGGGTGGGGGGGATGGGAGGACTGTTTTCAAGGAATGTGAACATTCGAATTGAGGAAACAGTGTTTTGGTATAGTTCAATGTTCATGCTGAAAAGAATGAACAGGAAACAGAGGTGCACAGCAGCTGGACAACTTGCTGGAATGTTCAACAACGACAAGGCTCTTGTCTGACAACGCACTCATCACACATCTATAATGATTTCATCACACATACACACAGAGTACAGTTATAATAAAAACATTGGCTACCACTATGTTAAACACATAACGTGTGTTCAATGAATCCTATTTTGATCAGCACCACTTAAAGTAACAGTATTTTCATAACTTGGACACAAAACTCCACATTCTAAGGCATGTCGCTGATAGTGCTATTGTGGCGTGTTTTCCGCACCCCTTCATCGTCCTCTTTTGGCCTGGTAGCGTTGGACAGAGCGGCAGTGCGGTCAAAATCAATCATGGCATAGCTCTCGGTTTTCCTGCTGGGAGACTCAGGCAGAGAAACACAGCTGGTCGGAGAGGTGGGAGAATTATTACCTGGCAAGTTGTCATTACTTTGAGCTTTGTGGTCAATCATGATATAATTGACCAATGGCTGCAAGGTGAAGGAGACAAGAAGACAAAGTTATATAAGACACTTAAATACAAAAATACTAAATATGTGAACAGCTTAATTCAAAGAGGTAGGGAAAAGGAAGTACCTTTATAATCAGAGCTTAAATTACTCATCAACATGGGAAATAACTAAGTCTTTTGGATATTATTCAATTCTTGGTGAAGTTTTAAAAATGTGAATGTATTTTATATTTTGTGTTTGAATTATTTTTTTTACAAAGTGACCACCAAAATGCTGTGTTTCTCAGCAAAAGTTTTCTAGATCAAGTTTTTATTTTATCTGTTGATGTTCTTTGAATTTCAGCTGCAATCATTTGTTTTTCCTTTCAAAGGATTCAGACTTGAATTGGATGATGCCATTCTGTTAAGAACTTAGTGAAATGACAATATAGCAAGTGATCATCTGGCATGATTGTGACAGAGTGGGGGAGGGGGGTGTCAACCTACCAGTCTGTGTTCTTCAATAGGCACACTCTTGCAAAGTAGGCCACTAACGTCTACACAAAAGGTTACATAGGGGGAAATAAGACATTCAAGCACACTGCACTGCTGGACATTGATCAATAGTAGGATTGTGAACACTGGCTTGTAAAGGGGCGGTGAAAAAAAGGGTAAAATGCAAGAAAAATGTGAGCTTTTTTTATTTAGACTATTAGGAATCAGGTATAACTGACTTTGAATTAACAATTCCTATCAGGTATAACTGACTTTGAATTAACAATATTTTCCTATAAGGACAAAGAAGGAATACAAAAGCGTAGGTTTGAATGTGCTGAGTTCAAGTTATCTGAATTCCACTGTTGATTAGAAATTCAGGGGAAAAAAAATGATTATTAGGAAGGTCAAATAACTTTCAAGATGTTCATAGAATTATGAGTTATGTGTTTCAAGTCAAGTATTATATTCTTGTAAATCACAATGTGAATTAACAATTTTTAACAAGAACAAAGAAGGAATAAAAATAAAAGACAATGTGAATGATGATACTGACGCTGATGATTTTAAAATATATTAATATTTGTACATTTTATTTTCTGAAATTAGGCAAACTAAATTTTTAGGATCACGGTATTACATATTTGTAATTTATGAAAAGTAATTTATGTTGAGATTTAAACGCCGAAAAAGAAAACACACAAACAAAACTTGCTCTGTTATATTAAGTCTCACCCTGTTTAATCTTGTTCTTGTGGGAGCAGGTTTAGGACCCCAGGCTTGTGCTGCAATGTGAACCTCACTAGAGGGAGGAAGCGGAATCTCATCAAATACTGCGGGTGCAGCTGGTGATGCTGTGTCCTTCACGTACAGGTTGACGTAATTGGAAGAGGCCGGCAAAAAGACATCTGAATCAGAGGCTTGAAGTATGCAGTCTTGGGATGGCACGCTTATAAAATCATTGGGAAGAGAGATTCGAATGCCTATGGAGAGAGTAAGAAACAATAATGAAAGGGCAAGAAGCAAAGAGAAGGATATGATGACACTGAGTTCTGGCAAACCAACTTCATGATCTGTTTTAATCCACCTTTCCAAAGACTCAACACTATTTGTCTGACTGGGTGCTGCCTTCGTTGAAAATGCCAAAACACAGTTTAATAAGTAAAGGAACCTCTGCTTTATCAAAAACTGCCGTGCAAGATCAGTTACACAATGTGAAGAGGCTGTAAATCTTTAAAAAGAAGAAAGGTTGGATTTTCAAGTAGTAATTAATTCACTGAACCAACATATAATTTTCATATTTTAAAATAAAAAAACGTACTGCTGTCTGTGCTAAAACCTCCAGCTGATAAACTCTGACGAGAAAGCCTGCTGTTTACATCTAGTCCAGCAGTTCTGCGCTCCACATTGTGCACAGCACCCACTCCGTTTTCATCCAGCAGGTTCTCCATGCTGTTGACACTAGGCTGGGCATCAGGCATGCAGAGCTCTGCATAGTTCACCTTTACAAACAAAAAAAAAACAACACACATTTTAAAGTACCATAAGTATTTCATGTGCCCTATTTGCTACAACTGGAAATGTAATACAGTGAAAAAAAAAAAACAAAACAACAAAGATAACAGTGCACTCTTTGTACTATTTAAAAAAAGACTATGTAAATAAGTGTAACTCCAGTATTAATTAAAACGAGCTCAGTTTTGTCCAAATATGCAGTAAGTCAATTAAACCATAAATTATTCTAAGCAAAAGAAGAAAAAACCTGGCTGTCATGTATAAATCTCAAAAATCAAATAGACTATAGATCAAAAATCTGATTCATCCTTATATGTAATTTTTTAATAATTTGCTCTGGTAACTCCCTGCATCTTTCCTTGGATTTTTTTTTTTTTTGCTTTCTTTTTTTTTTTTAAATAAATATTTGTTTAAATTAGATAAAACTTTTGATTTTTTTAACAATTTTTTTTATTAAGTATTTTTATTTTTTTTTTATGAAAAAAATAATAAAAAAATTTTGAGATAAGTTGGTAGACTTTTTTTTCACTTAGAGTCAATGTTTCACAGTCAATGTACAAGACAAGTGTTTAACATCTGGTCCATCAACTTTATCCATTGATTTTTTTATAAATAAACCAGGAGATGAACTAGATGCTTTCATTGTTAGTCTGAATGATTTGAACACTATCTTAAAAATACAACATTTATTTTATTTCACAAATTTGTTTTTATTATAGATCTGAATGGCAGAGTGTCATAAAATTATAAAGTAATAAATTAACCCTTTTTATAAACAACTAATACTTAACCATTGGGATTAGACTACAAAATGGTACAAAAAGATAACCAAGTTGTTTGTTTCGCTTTAGTTACTATTCACAAGTAAGTAGCACCATTCCTAAAATTATAATGACTGAAATAGTAAGTTACTTGAAATTGCAGCTGTACCTGTGAGCGAGTAGCCCCTTTCCTAATGCCAGGTGGGTTGTGCAAAAAGTCAATCAGAGCCGCTGTCTCATCAATGGGATAAGCACCATTCGTAGACCTGCCGGTGGCTGTGTTCACGTACTCATGTCCTGTATCCTCCACCACAAGGCCATTCACATACAAGTGAGAGCTGCCATTTCTATCACTGTCTATATCCTCTCCATCTTGTCTTGCGCTGTTAAATATAAACATTCTTTCAGCACTTTGGCCATGAGATTCTCCACCTTGCATATTCGAAGAGGTTAGCCTTGTTTGACTGAAAATTACACAAACAATCTAATGACAACTAAATAATTACAAATTTAGCAAAGTCTCCAAAACACTTTTAATGACACCCCCCCCCCCAACCCACCTCCTGAGACTAAAAATATTCCAAAGGGTCAAATGTGGCCTGAGCTAATCCATGACATCACCAGTTACATCGGTTACAAAGCTGTCAGACTATGTCATTGCCAAAGGTTTATTAATATTCTACAGATTGTCTTTGTTAAAGAGTTATTTTTAAAAATGCAGCACAATATACACTATAGATCTAAATTAAAATTACATCCAGATCTCTAGGCTTAGATGACAGAACTTTTAAAATATTCTTATTTCTCAATGAAATATGAACATATTACAGATATATCTTTCTACGAAGAAGAGGTTTTTGCCCAGGACAGTGAAATCTAAAGCAATTATATATATGGATAATTATTTAACAATTTTTTTGAGAATGACAATTCCTTTTCTGAAACAATTATAAAAGAAAAGGAGTGCTCAAAGCGTAAAAAGAAAAATAAAAGATATATACCTAGTATGTTGCAATCCTGTACTTGAAGTGCTGTGACCATGGCTGAGCTGTTGATTTCTCTGTGCCTCCTCTCCTGCCTTCTGGAGTGTGTCTTGCACTAAATTGAACAGAGATTCAGCATGGGAACACTTGAAAGCATAAATACCAGGCCCCATAGCACATCTCCGACCACTTTCGAATGAGAAAAGCTCAGCATCAAATCCATAGCGCCGTAGACCATGCAAGGGCCACCTATTATACAAGATTAAATAATTAGCTCTATTTGAATAATAAAAAGATTAAATAACACATATTATTGTCATTCTCTAAAAAATTGTTTAATAATTATCCATAGTAAGTAGGATTTAAAAAAAAATGAAGTTATCAATTTCTTTTACAATTTTTACCACCAAGTGATACTGACATTGGAAATGTGAAAGAAATACATTCACAAATATAACAGCTGTCACCCACTCAGTGACCACATAAAGAAAAATCTACAACATAATAAAAAGTCGGAGTACCATATGCTAAGAAAATTATTTTTTAGCCCTACTCTCTCTTCTAAATACATGTAGCTATAATCATAGTAATCATTGGAGTCAGTGCATGTAAAAGAAATTGTTTTTATGAATAGAATGTTTGCTCAAATATACCTAATAGCCTCCTTCCCCTTCTGACGAAGAACCAGATCCTTATCTGTGATCTCTATTGTACCTCTGTTCAGCTCTACACCTTGATCATCCACATTGTGGACACGGAAAGACCGAACACCATCTTGATTTCTGTTGTGTCCTGAGTATGTGCACCCCATTTATTCAGGCATCTTACAACTATCTACTACAGACTGAAAGAATGACAATGAAGCAAATACAATCAACTATCAAAATTTAACATGAGCCAAGGACAAATAATTATGAATAATCAGAGTTGACGTTGAAGATTATTATGGAACATTAAGTAATCAAATTTACATTTAAGCTGAACTATTTGTACAAGTATAGTCTTGACCTATATCTAGAATCTAGATTTAGAACTAGATCTAGGACCTAGGTTCAAGATATAAAGTGAAACCAGATGAGATACAATACATCATAGAATGATAGATCTGGATCCTTGATCTAGAATATAATGAGAAATCATTAATTGTGGTATTAGACTAGTAATGATGATAAGGACTCGAAAGTCAATGATTGAATGAATGAGATACTCTGGGAAGTGTTTTGAGACCAAAAAGTCTTTCTTCTTGAGACTACTTGACTCTGCCTTGTAAACTCTTACTTTTGTAGATTGAAGATCATTTTTAAGCAAGCTTGGGTTGTTTTTTTTTATTGTATTTAGACCTAGATTTATGCTTAAAGTTTGTTATTTCATTATTTTTTAATTAAATTTTGTCCTCCAATATTAAAAAAACTTACCCTAACATGCTGTTATCAGTTATAAATGATGACAAATTAGGCAACTTTTTTAAATGGGTAAGTGGAAAAATTTAACTACCATAACAATCTATGACTATAGAAGTATTAAAATCAATATTTCTATTATATAGTGTTAGAAATCTTTTTTGTTCTATAGTATAGTCTATACTTAGGTACACAAAGTATAAAAGGAAATCAGCATATTAAGGCAAGTTTGGGCTCATCCTGATGATGTTAAATGAAGTCACTCCCTGATGTAGCGACGTGTGGCGCCAGACATTAGCAATTCTCGTTGATAATATGAAGTATAAATGATTTAAATGCATTGTTTAATGGCTTATCTTTGATCAACCTAGTGGAGAGAATGCTATCAAGGTGTTATTTTACATTATATGTATAAATATTATACAGTTGAGGAAGTTTCTACCAAACGACATTCTAGAACAAGGATCAAATTCAATTTACAAACAATTGGATTAGCTGTGAATGAATGTTAGCTGTATGTGAGATGAAACAATGAAATTAAAAATCATATAATGGGGTAGCTGTGTTCCAAATTTCAAGCTTCTATCTATTATGGTTATAAAGTTATGATGAGATAAAGACGAAAATTCATTTTTTCGATCACAGTTTTTTGGACATTTTCTATAGTCCAATTTTCTACATTAAACGGCATAACTTTGCTCCTATATAGCACAGAAAGATAAATTTGGTATCTTTGTAAACCTCTCAGCAAGCTCTACACAACTAGATAGTTTCTGTTGTTATGTTTATTTTGAATTTTTTTGTCAAAGTACCTACTAGTTAGTAGTTACTGACTAGTATTAATATTAATAAAAAAATATTTTTATACAATATTGATATGAATATACTTACTATTTATAGTAATATTATTATACAATTATAGATTTATATAAATAATATTATTAGATCTAGAATCTATATTATAATTATACTTTAGACAATAAGACATCTAGGACAGTCTAGATCTACTAAAATTTACTTGTTCTTGACATAAACTCTCTCTACTCTAGTGTGTGGAGTCTAACTCTCAAAGTCTCTGACTCTAGACACGGCTAGTGAGCCTAGTCATGTCTACTGTCCCTAAAGTCTAAAGTATCCAAATCTAAATCATAATCATGATAATCATTAAATCATTCATAAGATAATCATCATAATGATTTAATAATAATGAATAATTATAATGCATTTCTTAGCTTTCTTAATCTTATTTCTAATTCTATTCTTGAAAAGAGTCTGAGACAGAGTGAGTTGTTAACTTATTATTATATATCTAGATTATATAAATAACGATATATAGACTAAATTAATTTAAATAATTATTAATTAATGAGAGTCTACACTTGACTTGTGACTTACACTTCAACTGCTACAGTAACAGTTACACTGTTAGATCTACAGTTACAGAGACAGTGCTGTCTTAGTCTGACTTTAGTTAGAATCTAGAGTGACTAGAGATCTCTTTATAGAAGTAGTATGTAGAGATAATAGCCTAGATCTATACAAGTAGATCTATACACTACCTAGATCTAATGCCTATGATGGGGGCAAATTAGTCTAGAATCCAAGTGACTTTAATTTTAATACACGATAGGTGACAATAGTCTAAAATCTAGCGTTTCCTTTCTGATTCTGTGCATTTGATTGTTGAATTACATGCAAGGCCTACTTCCGCTATGTGAAAAAATCCTTGACCTCTCACATTTAGATTTACGTAGAAGCAGTGGGGGGAGTGGGCGGGGTGGCAAAGTGGCTATCATACAATGCAGCGGTTGTCCATAATTCCCTTTCTTGTACCAGGACGACACGTAGGCCAGCTAATGACAATGGCTAATAGTAGTTGATAAAGTGCTTACCATTATAAGATTCTTTAAAATATTTAAACTAAAGGCCTCAAGCTGCACATTAGTTTTATTAGCACTACTTCGTCTTTATAGAGTCTATTTTATGGAAATGTTTACAATGCCTCTATTCAGCTCGTACCTTCGTGGAACCTTCTGGGCAAAGGTTTAAACCTGGAAACGATTCTATTTTCCTAAAAATGTGACAGCTGATGACTTGATGTATATCGTTGGGAAAAGAAATACTAGCTCGTTGACCACACCGAGAAAACTCCTGTTTGACGTCATAATTTTTCAAAGTAGGCCTATATAAAAAAAAATTAATTTGGCAAGAGAATAAAAAAAACCCATCTTGAACTGACCATATTAGGCCCTATGGGTCTTCGGGAAGACATTCCCACATGCAGGTGATAGCGCCTATTACATAGTTATACGAGAGTTTAATCATCGCAATAAATGAGTTCTTTGGTTGATCCTTGTTTTTTTTTAAAACGTTCAATGCATTACTTAAATTGCTTAAACTTAATTTAGACTCACAGTGAAGGATATGGGTCCGCAGCAGTGTTTCGCCATACATATCGTACTCTGATCTGCGCAATTTTCCTACAGTCCATGTAGTGTCCCTCCTGCCATCTTTGCTTTTTGTTCCGATGATCTACTTTGGTCTCACTGCCTTTATTGTCACCTCGTGGATTCCAGTTCAGAGATTGCTTTGCAAGATTCTCCCTTGTTTTCCATGTTGTCTGACCAATCCAGTCCCATATAGCGTCTTTTTCTGGTGTTTGGTGTGTGGCCGTTTCCCACAGACTGAAGTTAGAGATTTTGTTTGGCCATTTATCACCAATTATATGTCTTAATTAAGCATTTAAATGTCCGTGAATGCCTGATGATTGTGTGCATTACTATTGGGTACTATCCCAATGGTTGTGTGGTTTGCGCGCTGGACTGCCTTTTGGATTTATCGATGGTCGCGGGTTCAAACCCTGCCCGCTCCCATCCCTCATCATCCTGCGGGAGGTTTGGACTAGGAAGTAAACTATCTTCAACTCTGAAGGAACATCCGAAACATGTCAAACATTTTTATCCATGACTGCACTCCAGGCCACTTGGACCACGTGGTCGTGGGGCTTACTTTTATTTTTTTAATCACCCCTTATCCGTCGCAGTCCATGGCAAACGGACTGTGGTCTCAAGACGTAGGGAGATTTTTAAGATAAGGAGACAGATTGATGGGTAATGAAGGCAGACTGAGGGTTAGGGTTAAAGGTGAGGTAGATACAATGTTAGAAAAGAATTGTATGGCACTTTTGAGCTCCAAAGGTGCCAAGCAAGGAGGTAGTAAAAAGTAATTAAAGTTTCCCTTTCAGACCCTGCACATGGTCTATAGGGCAGACGATGTAAATAAATGTCATCTGTTTCTGTGTCCTAGGGTAAACGAGGGTTATGTTATATTATATTATTTCCCACATGATGTCAGATACCCATTATAGCTCGGTGGACTCAGAGGCACCCAAAGATCCAGAAATTAGAAATCTCAGGATTCGAACCTGGGCTCCTGGTTCAGAAGCCAATTTAAGTGCTTTACTGCTCACCCACCACGCCACCCAAGCAAGGAGGAGTGCAGTTTAATGTCATGTTTTGGGGAAAGGTTACGTGTTTCATTTAGGCCTAAATACTATAGTGTTCCTACAGTATGAAAAATGTTTTTCTCTATTGTTATAAAGAAGATATTAAATGCAATAATAGAATTGTAATTATTGTTATAGAAATGTGCAATGTTCAAACATCTAGGAATGTGTTTTAAATAGATAAAATTAAAATTTGTTTTGTACAATTGTTAAAATACAGTCTTAAAATATTTTTATAAATGTTATGCAATGTTTACTTATCACTTTAAAAGATTTTTTTAAAGGATAAAAAATGCAAAAATTTGTTAATAAAACATTTATAGAGTCCTCTTTCATTGTATTATGGAAAAGGTCATTCGTCAAAGGCCAATAACTGTTGGAAAAAGATGTCACCTATTTTTAATTAAGAAAAGTATTACCAGTCTTGCAATTTTTTTAAATGTCAACAATATATATGTATATATAGTTCATTTGCATAAAACATAATCTTTTCTTTTACTAATACTTTTTAAAATCATAAATAATGTTTTCATTCATATAAATCAACATTTCAAAGAAATATTAGTAAAATAGTTCAGTAAACATTTGTAAATTAATCATCCCAAAAGAAAGTTAGATTTAAAGTGTGTTTATATAATCTTGATTTGGTAGATTTATATCAGCTGTATGGTATATATGTTGAAGGTTGGCTTTTAGAGCAAAAGGTACTGGGTTCAGATTCAAAGATAGAGGATATCTTTTTTTTTTTATAAACTTCATACATGGCTGAAAGGGAAGTTTCTTAATAGAAATTATAAAATTCATAAGATGAAATTTGAATAGCACCAAGAATATTTGGCTCTATGTGTATAGGCCTTATCAGATATGCAGGGTAAGTTATAACCACTTTTAAAAAAAAGTAAGGACAATATAGAAGGAAAAAATGTAGATTCCACTATTATAACCACAATAATCCTGTTAGGTTCAAAGTTGAAACAGTATAAACCTCACAACTTGTATTTAAAAAACAACAGAACACATCAATATTAAAGAAAACAAAAATCATCTATTCTGTATAATAATCTCACAAAGGGAAGAAACTCTGAAAAAAGCATGGGCCACCAAAGGAAAGCTGTCTTTCACCAGCAGAATCGCCTGATCAAGCCTTCCTTGACACTCTTGCAATGTTTCTGTGCTCACAGGGCATTCTTCCATCCACTGTTTCATAATGAGCTCCATAGAGACAACAAGAAAGTAGCCATTGTTATACAAGTTGGCATCAACCAGTTGTTGTGTGGCTTGGGATCTGTTCAACAGAAGGCACAAATTCTCCACACACTCAATCAGAGAATCCAGGATGATAAGCAGCAACGGTAAGCTCTTACTCCTTGCTAGTTTCTGTAACATCTTAGTTAACAGCTGTTTTCTGCGATACTTCTGGAATGAAAAAAAAAAGTGATTTTCTTCTTTAAAAACTTGAAACTTAGAAAAAAAAATTCCTTTGACAATCCAAACAAAAATTGTACTAATCAGTAAAATAGAGAAATAATATACTAATTAATCAGCTGTGTATTCCTTGTTAATGTTATGTACGCTATACTGATTTAATTAACAAAGGGTCAATTGTAAATCATTCATTGTCATCATTGGCCTCCTTCAGTCGTAGAATGACTATGGTTCATCTCAGAGCAAGTGAGATGAAAGCCTGGGAATTGTTTATAGTCGGAACGATGTCGCCCACACAGCAGTTCCCCCCTCTCCGTGCAGCTCATGTGAACAAAAGAATGGAATATCCAATACAGTTTGGGATCAGTAGCGCCACAGGATCTGCCAGGCTGTAGCACGTCTGCCTAAGGGTCACCAGCTCCTGATTTTTCCTCAGGGTTGTCTCCCGAAGCCTTTACCGTGTTTGGGTATAGCCGCTGCGCAGCGGAGGTTTGGATTCAGAGTTTTCCTTCTCCTAGATGGGTAGCCAACCAAGGCTTACGAGCCCCTCCGGCCCGAAGCTTACTGGTTTAGGCGCCAGTTGCTCACCTTTTCCCCTTCTCCTGTCTGTGGTAACTGCTGTAAACATTACAAGGAAAAAATGTAAGTTTAATGTGGTTCATCTATCATTTTTGATTATCTGTGACCATTTTGTTTTACTTGAGTGAAATATAACGTCTCTTGATATAACCTTCACCTTCATCTATCCCTTCGGGCACCACAAAAAAATTTGTCAACCATCTTTCTCCATTACTCACAATCTTTTGCCTTGTGAAAGCCTTGAAAAAGATAAGACTTCAGTATTATTATTATAGCTTTTATATAGCGCTACTTTCATGCTTATAGCATGCCCAGAGCGCTTTGGTCCAATCTCATTTATGGATCGGTGGGGGGGAGGGGGGATCTAGGAGTTGGTTTTCAATGCTGCCTTTAGGCGCTCAGTAAACACAACTCGGAGTCGGGTGTCGAACCTCGAGCCCCCTTCTAGGTATCCAAGACAAGCCAAGTTCAAGCGCACTTAGCCTCTCGACCACGCTTCCCACAGTATCTGTAAGACCTAGATAAAGCAGAAAGACCTCTTGCTTTCCATATAGTTCAATTCTCTTTCCTTCATCAAGCAATCTATATTGAGTATCTGGTACATGAGTCTGTGCTTTCCCAAATTAGTTTTAATATTTGTTGAGCCATAAAGTTCCTACCATTCATGTAATGACATTGTTCATTACGTGACCTTGTGACTTGTTTAGAAATTTCACTTCACAATGGATTACAATGTGCGCTCACAACTCCAGATTTTTGCCTCAACTGCAAGCTTAACTGGTTCCTCGCTGAAGTGATGGTTCTCTTTACAGTTCAAGTTATGTTTTCAATATTTTAAAGTTGTTAATTTTTTATGGAATATCTTCTCTTAAGGGTAAGCTAGTCCTATTTCACTACACAATTGTTGACCTTTAAGGCAATTTTTAATCTTGACCTAATCATTTACTAGGAATAACTAAACAATGTTCTAAATCGGTTTCATCCAAAAGCAACAAAGATTCTATCAAATATTTTGATACTTAATTAAGAAGCTGAAGAATAGTCACAGGTTGTATTTAAGACTTTTTTCAGTGGGCAGACAGGTTTTTATCATCATGTTTTAATCTAGCATTGCATTGGGATTTCACTGGGCAGAGGAATTGATAGTCCGTGAAGGGCACAACATGGCCTAAAATGGTTTTACATGTTTCGAATGTTTTTAAGAAATGAAGATTATTACATCCTAGGACTGCAGAGGATGACTGTCTAATGAGCATACCACACTACCATTTTTTTTAAAATGTATTTTTGAGCGTCAAATGGAAATGTGTTTGACTGAAATGTAGGGCTCCTACATGGGGTCATACTTGAACATTAACTCAAAATCCTTTTATCTTCTTGTTTTCATATTTTACATATGGATGGGTGTCAGAGGTTGGAGAGAATCTATAATTAATTTGCTTAATAGAACTTACATAATTGAAGAAGATTTTACTTATACACATAACTGGTTTTAATTTTTATCTGCACTCTGCTAATAAAAAAGAATAACAGGTCTGTTGAAGCTTTCATGAGATTCCTCAATCCTTCACCATATTTTGCCAGCAAAAATTTGGCTGGTTAGTTTTTATTCATAATACAGCAAGTAGTTTAGGTCTAAAAACAAAACTTACATTGGTCAGTCCATGAGATGTGGAATGGAAAAGTTTTTCCACAATCCTGTCCACTAGCAGACATACTTCTCTCATAAATGTTGGTCTCTCCTGAAGCCATTGAAAAGTGTCCATCAAAACATTGAGATTGTGTGCTGCTTGACACAAAAGGTTCTCTGACACAGTCATCAGATTTCTGTAGACTATGTCACTGATATTCCTGATTGAATTCCCAGCTGCCTCTAATAATTTTTCTGTCTTTGAAGAAAATATTATCTGTATTAATAAGAGCCGATTCATGATGATTCATAAATCCTGAATAAAAATCAAGCTGTTATAAGGAATTTACCCTAGATACTTTTTAAAGTGACAACCTTTGCTGGGTTTTTTTTACTTTCTTTCAAGAATATTTTTAGACCCTTCCCCTAACTCCTACTTAAGAGCATAAGATGTCAAAGAGCAGGATCTGAACACAATACTATCCAGACAATATGCCAATCAGTAATTCATTCTATAACACAACCAGACTTCCTAAAGCACAGCTGTATTAGGAATTACAAGAAAACAAAAACACCAAGTCATATTTGTGCTAGAACAATTGTATCAGCAAAACACACTATATCAATGTTGTGAAAACATGTTTCTCATGAGCAAGTATCATTTAGTTTTCTATTGGCCCAATGAGATAGGTCAGAAACTCCAAGTAATGTTATTACAAAATGGAACCACTTTAAATGCCAAATATTTTTAAACTGAAAAGCAAGAGCTCTCATTTTTTTAATTAACCTTACAAGATAAGATAAAGGTGCTAATATAGTGAAATGGATGCAGTGTTGATAATGAAAAAAAAAGGTGGATATTTTTCCATGTGAAGTATCTGTGAAGTGAAAGTAACAATACAAGACAGAAGGACAAAAGACACTCTTGTATTTGACTGGTGTGGAATTATGCTTGATTACTATTTCCTTGCATCTAAAATGAATTTTGAAACATTTTTATTTTCAATGGCCTATTATACAGTACTTTTGAAATTTAAAAGAATTTTAGTTTTAATTGATATGTCTCTACATTCTATTTTTTAAAAAAATGATATTAAAGTATCTTTATAATACCTCTTCACATGTGAATTCCTTTGTCAGGTTTTGTAATGTAATTACACTTTGGATAAAGTAAAGGTTTTCAACAAAAGAAGCTTCATTCTGATTTGCAGAGGGTTTTAAAAGCTCTGACTGAAAAGAGAATTTCATATTGAGTTTAAAATAAAAACATTGTTTTATTACTTTATTAGGATCAATACTATACTATTTCACTGTACACAACACACACAGGTAACAACATATAAGACTTTACCGTGCCAAATGGAACTAGGTCTCTTGTAATCTTAAATTGTGAGGTATGGTTCTCTATGTTATCTTTTGAAACAAACACAAAAAATATTTTGTTATGCCGTATAATTATTAATGTTTAGCAGCTTAACAAAATCTAAAAGTTCAAGCAATTAATTTCTTACTATCAGAACAAGAAATGCCTATTAATAAGTCAAATAGTGTTACAATGAGAGATAATACTATGTGAATGTAACCAGTAGATACAATAAGAGAACTGCCTTTTAATTTAATTTAAATTTAGGTTTCTACATCTACAATGAAGAAAAGCTTTTAAAATTACTCTTGTGTATGGCATCTTTCATGCTATAACATGCACTTTTGCGGAGCTGTGTTGGAGGGGGAGTCTCTGGGAGAAGGTTTCTTTGCTGCCATTAAGTGCTCAGCAAACACAACTCAGCCAAAGTCAGGATTCAAACTTAAGCCCCCTTGCTAGGTAGACAAGATGTTTATGCTTTATGCCATTCAGACACACATCCCAAAATTTTAAGACAATTGTCAGGTTCTTTTCTTGCTTGACTCATTAGGGGTTACTGAAGAACAGTTAATTAATACTAAAAAAAACTCCACAAAGAAAGTTCATCTATCCAAGAAAATAATAATAACTTTAATATCTCGAGAAATGCATAATGACAGCAACACTCTCAGTAAATATTAACTACACAAACACCAGTCCATCCTTCCTGGACTGGGAACAAGATGTCAGGGGCAGGTATGGCAAGAGTGAATATTTTATTTCTTTGTTGATATTTTGGTATGATAGTTAGGCCCCATATCCCTTTGTTTGTTTCCCAGGTTATAAATGTGAACAGTTTGCATGTGTTGTGAACTGAATGTTTTAGTTTTCCTTGACTATAAGAGAGTGTGATAGTCAGTGGGGTCCCTAATGAGCCAAGCAAGAAAAGAACCTGACAACAATGAAGCCTTTTTATCACTGGTGTGCCTGGGCACATCTATACCAAAGCAGGCAGGCATTGTTGATACTAAACTTTTACTTAAACTACATATTTCATTACCCCATGTTTTTTCCATTTGGTGGCAGTGCAGTTTCTCAATAATTTCTTTCAGCTCTGCTACTTGTTTTGGAGCCATCAAATACTGCTCTTGCAGTCTGGTCTGTGAACGTAAATAAGCTGCTCGAAGTTCTTCTGCATACTTTTTTGAAGACATATTTACAGGTTTGCTGCGGATGATTGCTGACGCAACAGCCAATTTAAACCAAGAAATGTTGTGATCTAAAGATTAAATTTTTAAAAAGTAATTAATAAAAAATGCTCATAGGTTTGCAAAAAAATTGTTGATGCAAAACATGAACAATGGCCCTGAATCAAGAGTAATGACACTGTGACTATTATTACTTGTAAAATGTTTTTTAACTGCAGGTTTGATCAATTAGTTATCAAATACATTTTATTTCGGATTTGGACTTCCAAAATTAAATCCATTCAGTTTCAAAGTGTAGAGTCTAGTGCAGTCTCAGTTTGTTTTAAAATATATAATATAAATGTTCTATTCTTAAATTATGCTACTACATTTATAGCTTTAGACTATAAATCTCTACATAAGTTAGGTGTGCTGCTACTGCAGTGAAGAATTAAAGATCTAATCTAAACTGTCTAAAGTAAAAGACTAGTGACTAGTGTAGATTTAACTACTTAAGTTTTAATTAAACTAGAATCTAGACTAGATCTAGAATCTCGAGTCTATATCTAGATATATATTATATATATTCTAATTCTATAACTTATAACTATAGACACTATAGTCTATATACTTTATTATGGTATTATAATAAATTATATACTATATAGTAATATACTTTTAATTTTAATACTTTAAAATTGCCTACTTTTTACACTACTCTATTATAATATCTAGATCTAGGCACAGTTGCTTCGACTAAAGAAGTAGATCTATATGGCAACATATCTGGATCTTTGTCATTCTCACCTGACATTTTATTTCTCTAAAGTAGATTCTAGCTCTCGCTATTGTAGATCTAGAATCTAGATCTAGATTTTCATTAGAAATGCGAATTAACAAATTAATAGAAAATAATAATTTTTAGTACAGAAGAATACCAAAATTAAAATGCTGTAGACATAGACCACAGACATATATATTTATATATATATATATATATAATATCGGTCTGTGATATGGATCTTATAGTAAGGCTATGCAGGTCTAGATCTGTGCAAATTGCCTTATCATTCAACTAACACATACTATCATGTTTCCCAAAGTGGGTTACGCGTACACTCCAGTGGTATGGGAACATTTTGAAAGGGGTGCGCTTTTAAACTTATTAAATGTGCTGATTTTTAAAAGAAAATAGGCCCCTATGCACGCTTGTTTTGTAAATATGAGAAGAAACAGGAAGTACTCATACCCAGCTGCTTTTCATACCAGTGAACATTTTAAATCGATTAATTAAACTTAGGCCTATAATGATAGATTTGAGATGAGAATTTTTTTGCATGACTGGAAACCGTTTTGCAAACTACCATTCTTAGCAGATATATTCTCTGTTTTAAAGTACCTCAACTAATCGTTACAAGGTAAAGAAATCTAATAGTTTCACATACAAGAAGTAGACTCGTTTCCCTTTCACCATGAGTAACAATTTCGGCTACTAAAATTGATGCTGATATCTGAAATACATAACACAATATTTGGAGAATTGGCGAATGAAATTATAAAAACTATTTCCATGATTTAAACAAAAATATTGAATAGTTAAGATATAAGTTTAACATTATAAAATCATCAATGTCTGAAGGTTTGTCGCATGCAGAAGAAGAGCAATAATTGGAACCTTGAAACAGGACTTGGTTAAAGAGATCCCGATCCATGTATGACCATAGGAGCAATCCTTTCTAACGGTCAAATGATTTCCTTATGGACTTTTTTTGTGGGGTACAAATGTGTATCCCGTTTTAACTCTTTCTCTCCGTAATTATTTACCACATTCTGGTGGAATCAACGCAGGTATCGTCAGTTAGGAGAGAAAGAGTTAAAAGAAAACGTTCTGAACTACATCTTGCCCTTTCTAATTTTATATTTATGTGAACTAATTTACCTGATATAAATTGGAAAACACTAACCATAGACAAAGACCAAAACGTTAAGGACATAAAAGAGCTTTTCATAGAAACTCTACACAACCTAAGTTTAGATCAAATCATTAAAAAGACAACTAGATTAAACAACACATTAGATCTCTTCTTAACCAACAGACCTGGATTAGTAGTTGATTATGATATTATCCCTGGTCTATCAGACCATGAGATCATAAAAATACACAGTCAGATAAATGCAATAGCCAATATAAAACCCAAAAGAAAAATCTTACTCTGGAACAAATGCAACCTAACACAACTACACGAAGCTGCATTAAACTTCCAACAAACATTCTTATCAGAAAAAGACATTAACCAACCAGTCGATGACCTCTGGAATTTCATAAAATAATATCTTTAAAATATTATAGAAAATCATATACCATCTAAATACACATCAAACAAAATAAATAAATGCTGTTTTAATAGTAGATTAAAGAAGCTTCGTGAACAGAAGGAAAACCTATATAGAAACAAATACTTTGCATCAGCATTCTCAGCCCCAGGAGACAAAGACATATTACTTAATTTGAACCAAGTTGACAACATAGGAAATATAGATGTACAAGAAAAGGGAATCCAAAAACTATTAGCCAACATCAAACCTGGACCTGATGGTATTCCAGCTAGGTTACTCAAAGTACTAAGCAATGAGCTAGCACCAGTGTTCAAAATACTTTTTCAGGCATCTCTTAACCAGGGCAGAGAATCAAGGGAAAGAAGCTAATGTCACCCCTCTATTTAAAAAAGGAGAAAAATCAGACCCAGGAAACTACAGACCAGTATCACTAACCAGCATCACATGTAAAATCCTAGAACACATCTTATATAGCAACATCATTAACCACTCAGACAAACACAGTGTCCTTACTCCATACCAACATGGCTTTAGGAAATATAGATCATATGAAACACAACTAATAGGACTAATTGATGATTTTTCAAAAGGTTTAGATAACAGTGAGCAAGTAGATGCTATCTTACTAGATTTTTCTAAAGCTTTTGACAAAGTTGACCACCATAGTTTGCTTAAAATCTTCTTTATATAATGTCGAACAGAGATTTTGTGGGTCTATTCCGAACTTTATCTTTGAGTGTTTTAAAGTTTTTCAAATCTTAATTTTTGTCAGGGTGGCATTGTCTCATATGATCCTCCAGCGTAACTGGTTTCATATCGTCATAAAAAAAGTCACTTAGGCAACCAATTGCTTGAAAAGGAAGGAATGAATCCCAAGTTTAAATAATCAACGCTGTACAGTTTATATTTTTTTTATCTAAACATTAGTTACATGTAGACAAAATTAAGCTATTTAAATAAGTATTGGAATTGAATACCACAGTTTTTCGTTTGAATAGCAGATAAATATTTATAGGATTAACGAAGGTACAAATCATATATTAGTGTATGAAATAATTACATTAATGGAATATGAAAATTAAGTAACTACCTGCTTAAATGAAATCTATTATCTTAGACCCCCGTGGACATTTCATAGACCCCTAATTTATTTTTTCACTTTCGTAGACCCATTGGAGGCCTTCGTAGACCCCTAGGGGTCTATATAGACCACTTTGGGAATCACTGTTATAGATGAACTATCCATTTTACCAACTCTGCATCTGTGACCTAATACAAAACCAAATTTCAAGCCAGAAATGAATTTCTTGCACATCTTATTTTTTTGCACATGAAGTATATGATTCTTTTGATTAGCCCAGTTATAAGTATATAGTGTTGGACTTAAAACATTACAACAAGAGGAACTCGTACTGATCAGTCAGCTGGTAAACGCACCAACAAAAATAATTCGGATTGTGTTTTAGGATTTTTTTTTCTTGGCTCCCAGGCTTCCATGGAAACTGGAGACGGCTGCCTTTGGAAGAATCCCTGTATATCTTCATTTGGCATGTGAGGACATGTATCTACAGCCGGAAAATAGGACAACCAAATGAACTATTAACCATTTCTGGGGTTTAAGTAGCACTTTTTGAAATGTATAGGCCTACTATTTTTGAAAGATGAGTCTGCATCATTTGCTACTGAAAACGTTTTGAGGACATTTCAGAAAGTCCCCGCTAACGTGATTCTTCATAACTGGTGTCCTGACTGTTGTAAATCGTTACGTTCCAGGACATTTGTGGTAGGACCAATAACACGCAAATTATTTTTTAAATCCTTTTTTTTTTTTTTAAAGGGGGGGGGGGGGGAAGAACTCCGTCCTTAAAACTATATCTACCAATAATGTACAAGTTATTTCCCTTATTCTATATCAAACAAAATAATGTATTCCCAACAATTAATTGGGTATTTTCGTTTGTTGATTCATGTTTTGTTAGGTACAATAAATAATTGTTTAAAGTATCAACTTGACAGGGCCAGGCATTTCTATGCAATCCGGCCAACATATTATGTGTTATATCGAATTATACATATCCTTAAACTCGTTATGTTAAGTTTAATATTGTAACGAAAACTGGGTTTATGTATCATAATGCATTTCTAATAGAAGTTGGCTGCATGGTTTAAAAAAAACCCAGCGAAGTTCCCCTTTCAGACCTTGAGATCTATGGGGGCAGATGATGCAAAGGTCATCTGTTTCTGTGGCCCACGGTTAACGAGGGTGTCATGTGACTAGCATAACGACCAACCGTCTTTACTTTCCCCCAACTGATGTCAGTTATGTCAGGTACCCATTAGAGCTGGGTTAAAAATCCCAGTCTTCACCAGGATTCTAACACGGGAACTCGGCTCGGAAGCCAAGCGCTTTACCGCTTAGCCACCGCACCTGCTTGGTTTGCTATATGAATAATTCCTTTCATGATTTTTTAAAACTATTTGATACTACTTAATAACACTTGAAATGCGATTTTTATTATAACGTGAAAAAATAAATACTTCTATCATATAGGCCTTCATATTCACATACAAGGCTCGTTAAGATCCCCACCAATGAGCTATTCGAGTGTGTTCAAATAGATTACTCGCAGAATGTCCTTATCAACAGCCATCACCATGAAATTTTCTGTCTCTTTTCATGGTGCTTTTCAGCCTATTTTTTTAAAAAATATTTAATATATATTTAATATTCAGTGACCTCGTTCGTTCGTACAAGACAGCATAATATAAAGATACACCCCTGTCAATAAACTTTACATCTTTAAAATTCTATATTTATCGCATCATCTGCGTGTTCTCATCGGATTCAGTTTCACTCCTAACTTCTATCCATGTTCTCGGGCATATGGAATTAAATGGACAAATCCAACTCTTCATCCTCAATTCTTTTGTCTGGCCACCTCACAAAGTCGTCTGCTGCTTTTTCAATAACCTGTAGATCCTGTTCGAGTGTCTACATTTTAGAGTTGGTTACACACACAATTTTAGGCTATATGATCTCAGAGCATCGCGTTCATTTGTTTAAAGGTAATTTAATATCTTTCTGAACAACAAATAGTGTCAAGATTGCTTCATATTTTAGCAAAGTCTCTTTGTACTTCCGGTTTAACTCTTTATCTCCGTAATTATTTTTCCACGTTCTGACAGAATTGTTCTTTTCTGTTGTTGAATATCTTGTGTATGCCCCTATGAAGGATGAAGCCTACTAAAAGCACTGTATACGGATGTAGGCTATTACATTATTTGGAAAAATGCGTTAAATTAGCTTTGAGTGCTTCTTTTATAAAAGAATATTATTAAATCTTCGCTAGCAAAGGGAGAGAACAAAAAAGTCAAGATGTAAATTGATAATCTCTTTATTATTTCCCTTGCTTCAACACTAGGCTCCTTTTAAATCCATATATGAGTATTAATTTTTTTTAGAAAAAACGACATTGTTCCCAACATAAAAAAAAATATTAATTTATTCAATGAAGTCGCGAGACGCCCGTACGAGGTCAGAAGAAAGGTGAAAAATGTACACAAGATAGCTTCTTCGCTAATTGCCAGTTTATTCGATATGATACAATATTACATACACAAAGACTCGACAAAACTGTCTGGACAATCGGCTAATAGTGTTAGTCTCTCGACAGAAAGGATATTTCTCGTGTTATGTAATGTGTCCTTGATCGTCTGAGCAAACAAAAAATCTTACAGGTCTTACACGACTTATTGATGTTAATTTTAGTTTTTATTTGTACTGGACATTGAAAATTTATTGTAAAAAAAAAAGGGAAATGGTGGTGACCGAACGTCGTGCTAGGTTCACGGGGCATAGGCCTATTCGTAGTGGTGACCGAACGTCGTGCTAGGTTCACGGGGCATAGGCCTATTCGTAGTGGTGACCGAACGTCGTGCTAGGTTCACGGGGCATAGGCCTATTCGTAGTGGTGACCGAACGTCGTGCTAGGTTCACGGGGCATAGGCCTATTCGTAGTGGTGACCGAACGTCGTGCTAGGTTCACGGGGCATAGGCCTATTCGTAGTGGTGACCGAACGTTGTGCTAGGTTCACGGGGCATAGGCCTATTCGTAGTGGTGACCGAACGTTGTGCTAGGTTCACGGGGCATAGGTCTATTCGTAGTGGTGACCGAACGTTGTGCTAGGTTCACGGGGCATAGACCTATTCGTAGTGTGACCGAACGTCGTGCTAGGTTCACGGGGCATAGACCTATTCGTAGTGGTGACCGAACGTCGTGCTAGGTTCACGGGGCATAGACCTATTCGTAGTGGTGACCGAACGTCGTGCTAGGTTCACGGGGCATAGGCCTATTCGTAGTGGTGACCGAACGTCGTGCTAGGTTCACGGGGCATAGGCCTATTCGTAGTGGTGACCGAACGTTGTGCTAGGTTCACTGGGCATAGGCCTATTCGTAGTGGTGACCGAACGTCGTGCTAGGTTCACGGGGCATAGGCCTATTCGTAGTGGTGACCGAACGTCGTGCTAGGTTCACGGTGCATATGCCTATTCGTAGTGGTGACCGAACGTCGTGCTAGGTTCACGGGGCATAGGCCTATTCGTATTGGTGACCGAACGTCGTGCTAGGTTCACGGGGCATAGGCCTATTCGTAGTGGTGACCGAACGTTGTGCTAGGTTCACGGGGCATAGGCCTATTCGTAGTGGTGACCGAACGTTGTGCTAGGTTCACGGGGCATAGGCCTATTCGTAGTGGTGACCGAACGTCGCGCTAGGTTCACGGGGCATAGGCCTATTCGTAGTGGTGACCGAACGTCGTGCTATGTTCACGGGGCATAGGCCTATTCGTAGTGGTGACCGAACGTCGTGCTAGGTTCACGGGCATAGGCCTATTCGTAGTGGTGACCGAACGTTGTGCTAGGTTCACGGGGCATAGGCCTATTCGTAGTGGTGACCGAACGTCGTGCTTGGTTCACGGGGCATAGGCCTATTCGTAGTGGTGACCGAACGTCGTGCTAGGTTCACGGGGCATAGGCCTATTCGTAGTGGTGACCGAACGTCGTGCTAGGTTCACGGGGCATAGGCCTATTCGTAGTGGTGACCGAACGTCGTGCTAGGTTCACGGGGCATAGGCCTATTCGTAGTGGTGACCGAACGTTGTGCTAGGTTCACGGGGCATAGGCCTATTCGTAGTGGTGACCGAACGTCGTGCTAGGTTCACGGGGCATAGGCCTATTCGTAGTGGTGACCGAATGTTGTGCTAGGTTCACGGGGCATATGCCTATTCGAAGTGGTGACCGAACGTTGTGCTAGGTTCACGGGGCATAGGTCTATTCGTAGTGGTGACCGAATGTTGTGCTAGGTTCACGGGGCATAGGCCTATTCGTAGTGGTGACCAAACGTTGTGCTAGGTTCACGGGGCATAGGCCTATTCGTAGTGGTGACCAAACGTTGTGCTAGGTTCACGGGGCATAGACCTATTCGTAGTGATGACCGAACGTCGTGCTAGGTTCACGGGGCATAGACCTATTCGTAGTGGTGACCAAACGTTGTGCTAGGTTCACGGGGCATAGGCCTATTCGTAGTGGTGACCGAACGTTGTGCTAGGTTCACGGGGCATAGGCCTATTCGTAGTGGTGACCGAACGTCGTGCTAGGTTCACGGGGCATAGGCCTATTCGTAGTGGTGACCGAACGTCGTGCTAGGTTCACGGGGCATAGGCCTATTCGTAGTGGTGACCGAACGTCGTGCTAGGTTCACGGGGCATAGGCCTATTCGTAGTGGTGACCGAACGTCGTGCTAGGTTCACGGGGCATAGGCCTATTCGTAGTGGTGACCGAACGTTGTGCTAGGTTCACGGGGCATAGACCTATTCGTAGTGGTGACCGAACGTCGTGCTAGGTTCACGGGGCATAGGCCTATTCGTAGTGGTGACCGAACGTCGTGCTAGGTTCACGGGGCATAGACCTATTCGTAGTGGTGACCGAACGTCGTGCTAGGTTCACGGGGCATAGGCCTATTCGTAGTGGTGACCGAACGTCGTGCTAGGTTCACGGGGCATAGGCCTATTCGTAGTGGTGACCGAACGTTGTGCTAGGTTCACGGGGCATAGGTCTATTCGTAGTGGTGACCGAACGTTGTGCTAGGTTCACGGGGCATAGACCTATTCGTAGTGGTGACCGAACGTCGTGCTAGGTTCACGGGGCATAGACCTATTCGTAGTGGTGACCGAACGTCGTGCTAGGTTCACGGGGCATAGACCTATTCGTAGTGGTGACCGAACGTCGTGCTAGGTTCACGGGGCATAGGCCTATTCGTAGTGGTGACCGAACGTCGTGCTAGGTTCACGGGGCATAGGCCTATTCGTAGTGGTGACCGAACGTTGTGCTAGGTTCACGGGGCATAGGCCTATTCGTAGTGGTGACCGAACGTCGTGCTAGGTTCACGGGGCATAGGCCTATTCGTAGTGGTGACCGAACGTCGTGCTAGGTTCACGGGGCATAGGCCTATTCGTAGTGGTGACCGAACGTCGTGCTAGGTTCACGGTGCATAGGCCTATTCGTAGTGGTGACCGAACGTCGTGCTAGGTTCACGGGGCATAGGCCTATTCGTATTGGTGACCGAACGTCGTGCTTGGTTCACGGGGCATAGGCCTATTCGTAGTGGTGACCGAACGTTGTGCTAGGTTCACGGGGCATAGGCCTATTCGTAGTGGTGACCGAACATTGTGCTAGGTTCACGGGGCATAGGCCTATTCGTAGTGGTGACCGAACGTCGTGCTATGTTCACGGGGAATAGGCCTATTCGTAGTGGTGACCGAACGTCGTGCTAGGTTCACGGGCATAGGCCTATTCGTAGTGGTGACCGAACGTTGTGCTAGGTTCACGGGGCATAGGCCTATTCGTAGTGGTGACCGAACGTCGTGCTAGGTTCACGGGGCATAGGCCTATTCGTAGTGGTGACCGAACGTTGTGCTAGGTTCACGGGGCATAGGCCTATTCGTAGTGGTGACCGAACGTCGTGCTAGGTTCACGGGGCATAGGCCTATTCGTAGTGGTGACCGAACGTCGTACTAGGTTCACGGGGCATAGGCCTATTCGTAGTGGTGACCGAACGTCGTGCTAGGTTCACGGTGCATAGGCCTATTCGTAGTGGTGACCGAACGTCGTGCTAGGTTCACGGGGCATAGGCCTATTCGTATTGGTGACCGAACGTCGTGCTTGGTTCACGGGGCATAGGCCTATTCGTAGTGGTGACCGAACGTTGTGCTAGGTTCACGGGGCATAGGCCTATTCGTAGTGGTGACCGAACATTGTGCTAGGTTCACGGGGCATAGGCCTATTCGTAGTGGTGACCGAACGTCGTGCTATGTTCACGGGGCATAGGCCTATTCGTAGTGGTGACCGAACGTCGTGCTAGGTTCACGGGCATAGGCCTATTCGTAGTGGTGACCGAACGTTGTGCTAGGTTCACGGGGCATAGGCCTATTCGTAGTGGTGACCGAACGTCGTGCTTGGTTCACGGGGCATAGGCCTATTCGTAGTGGTGACCGAACGTCGTGCTAGGTTCACGGGGCATAGGCCTATTCGTAGTGGTGACCGAACGTCGTGCTAGGTTCACGGGGCATAGGCCTATTCGTAGTGGTGACCGAACGTCGTGCTAGGTTCACGGGGCATAGGCCTATTCGTAGTGGTGACCGAACGTTGTGCTAGGTTCACGGGGCATAGGCCTATTCGTAGTGGTGACCGAACGTCGTGCTAGGTTCACGGGGCATAGGCCTACTCGTAGTGGTGACCGAATGTTGTGCTAGGTTCACGGGGCATAGGCCTATTCGAAGTGGTGACCGAATGTTGTGCTAGGTTCACGGGGCATAGGCCTATTCGTAGTGGTGACCAAACGTTGTGCTAGGTTCACGGGGCATAGGCCTATTCGTAGTGGTGACCAAACGTTGTGCTAGGTTCACGGGGCATAGACCTATTCGTAGTGATGACCGAACGTCGTGCTAGGTTCACGGGGCATAGACCTATTCGTAGTGGTGACCAAACGTTGTGCTAGGTTCACGGGGCATATGCCTATTCGTAGTGGTGATCGAACGTTGTGCTAGGTTCACGGGGCATAGGCCTATACGTAGTGGTGACCGAACGTCGTGCTAGGTTCACGGGGCATAGGCCTATTCGTAGTGGTGACCGAACGTCGTGCTAGGTTCACGGGGCATAGGCCTATTCGTAGTGGTGACCGAACGTCGTGCTAGGTTCACGGGGCATAGGCCTATTCGTAGTGGTGACCGAACGTCGTGCTAGGTTCACGGGGCATAGGCCTATTCGTAGTGGTGACCGAATGTTGTGCTAGGTTCACGGGGCATAGGCCTATTCGTAGTGGTGACCGAACGTCGTGCTAGGTTCACGGGGCATAGGTCTATTCGTAGTGGTGACCGAACGTTGTGCTAGGTTCACGGGGCATAGGCCTATTCGTAGTGGTGACCGAACGTTGTGCTAGGTTCACGGGGCATAGGCCTATTCGTAGTGGTGACCGAACGTCGTGCTAGGTTCACGGGGCATAGACCTATTCGTAGTGGTGACCGAACGTCGTGCTAGGTTCACGGGGCATAGTCCTATTCGTAGTGGTGACCGAACGTTGTGCTAGGTTCACGGGGCATAGGCCTATTCGTAGTGGTGACCGAACGTCGTGCTAGGTTCACGGGGCATAGGCCTATTCGTAGTGGTGACCGAACGTCGTGCTAGGTTCACGGGGCATAGGCCTATTCGTAGGCAAGACGTAGGAAGCTGAGAAAAGAAAAATGACAGCAAGGTGGTCTATTTAGGCCTCAAAACATGGCGTCGCACCTTCTTAGAGACTTGGAGGAGGAAGGGGGAACTTGTCTGTTTACTAGAAACCGCAGAGAGAAAAGATTTACAACTAAGTTTTCAGGCTTTTAACTGCGCCGCATCTGGAAGTCTAGTATAGCTAATCATCGTTTTTGAAGTAACGTCTGTATTATATAAAGATAGCTTGTGGAAAGACTTGAATGGAAACGCAGCGACGAATATGTTTGTTGATGAGGGAGAAGCTATGACCTGCTTTTAGATGCTGCATGAATGTTAAAACTACACGTGTAGAGCTGCTAGTAAAGTTAGGACACTACTTTCTAAAGGTCCAGGACAGAGTTATAAAGCATATTTTTAAAGGCTTGCCTGGCCGTGCAGTGTGCGCGCTGGAGTGTGGTTCGGTAGTCTCGATGGTCCCGGGTTCATACCCTGCCCGCTGCCATACACTCGTCCTGTGGGAGGTTGGGACTAGGAGATTATCTTCAACTCTAATGGAACATCCGCAATATGTAGAACTGTCGTTGACCTGTGAGAGTGAACAACGAAGTGGACGTACCCTGTGTTGAACACTTTGGCAGAAAAGTTTGTACTACTTGACTTCTGATCTAGCGACCAGAAGGAAACGATGTGTATTTATTGATTTGGTCACAAGTTTGCTGTGAATAGAGGCTTTTTTTTTTTTTCTTAACGTCTGACACAACTTTATGTTACATGTCACCCTTGAGTCACTCCTGGGTTTATGCGGTGCACACTGAGTGTGAGAGAAACACTACAACTCATTGCAGAGTAATTGTCAACAGTTTATTTCGCAAAGACTCAGAATTGTTATCCCCCCCCCCCCCACCATATTGGATCAGATTGCAAAGCATTGTCAACAGTTTGTCCCCCAAATACTCCAGAATTGTACCCCCTCGATAGGCCTATTTGATTTTCTTTATGTGGGAAGACATTTTTGGAAACCTGAGCAATTGAGAATGCATTCCTGGAACATGCTTACAACACCAACAGAGAGATGACGATTTATACTGGACTATGTCAACACCAGTGCTACCATTAGAGAATACAGAGATAGTGAAGAAACAAATTGAAGTCTAACTGTACAATTCTGCTGGTGAGACATCTTTCCAACCCTACATCCTCAAGACTTTTGGCGCCATTCACTGCGTCTTTCCAACCCTACATTCCGAGGATGTTTGGCTTCATTCCTAGTGTCTTGCCAATCCCATATCCTCAAGACATTTGGCGCCATTCACGGCGTCTTTCCAACCCTACATTCCGAGGATGTTTGGCTTCATTCCTAGTGTCTTGCCAACCCCATATCCTCAGGACATTTGACACCATTCACGGCGTCTTTCCAACCCTACATTCCGAGGATGTTTGGCTTCATTCTTAGTGTCTTGCCAACCCTACATCCTCAGGACATTTGGCGCCTTTCCAACCCTACATTCCGAGGATGTTTGGCTTCATTCCTAGTGTCTTGCCAACCCCATATCCTCAAGACATTTGGTGCCATTCACGGCATCTTTCCAGCCCTACATTCCGAGGATGTTTGCCTTCATTCCTAGTGTCTTGCCAACCCCATATCCTCAGGACATTGAACTCCAACTAACTCCCTACAATAACATGTCTTTTCAATCTGGTATTCCTTAAAGTTGTCTCCCCTACCTAAGACCGCTAACAACAATGCCACTTATCCTGCATCCTTCACACTGCATAGCTAACCTGTTCTCACTGTCAACACAAAAACACACGGCTGTGTTTATGTCGTAATAAGTTGTCTAAGGTCATATCAACAAAAGAAATGAGCTTTTCCCCTTACAACTTCTTTTGTGACCAGAGAGGCCAAATTCTTAAGTCACAGCAACAGGTGGGATTTCAGGACCCTAAGACCCTTGTGATGACAGTCAGTACCACAAAGCATACACCCAGACAGTTTTACAGTTCTAATTCTCAAGGCACAGCAACAGGTGGGATTTCAGGACCCTAGGACCCTTGTGATGAGTCAGTACCACAAAGCATACACCCAGACAGTTTTACAGTTCTAATTCTCAAGGCACAGCAACAGGTGGGATTTCAGGACCCTAAGACCCTTGTGATGACAGTCAGTACCACAAAGCATACACCCAGACAGTTTTACAGTTCTAATTCTCAAGGCACAGCAACAGGTGGGATTTCAGGACCCTAGGACCCTTGTGATGAGTCAGTACCACAAAGCATACACCCAGACAGTTTTACAGTTCTAATTCTCAAGGCACAGCAACAGTTGGGATTTCAGGACCCTAAGACCCTTGTGATGAGTCAGTACCACAAAGCATACACCCAGACAGTTTTACAGTTCTAATTCTCAAGGCACAGCAACAGGTGGGATTTCAGGACCCTAAGACCCTTGTGATGACAGTCAGTACCACAAAGCATACACCCAGACAGTTTTACAGTTCTAATTCTCAAGGCACAGCAACAGGTGGGATTTCAGGACCCTAAGACCCTTGTGATGACAGTCAGTACCACAAAGCATACACCCAGGCAGTTTTGCAGTTCTAATTCTCAAGGCACAGCAACAGGTGGGATTTCAGGACCCTAAGACCCTTGTGATGACAGTCAGTACCACAAAGCATACACCCAGGCAGTTTTGCAGTTCTAATTCTCAAGGCACAGCAACAGGTGGGATTTCAGGACCCAAGGACCCTTGTGATGACAGTCAGTACCACAAAGCATACACCCAGACAGTTTTACAGTTCTAATTCTCAAGGCACAGCAACAGGTGGGATTTCAGGACCCTAAGACCCTTGTGATGACAGTTTGTACCACAAAGCATACACCCATACAGTTGTGCAGTTCTAATTCTCAAGGCACAACAACAGGTGGGATTTCAGGACCCTAAGACCCTTGTGATGACAGTCAGTACCACAAAGCATACACCCATACAGTTTTACAGTTCTAATTCTCAAGGCACAGCAACAGGTGGGATTTCAGGACCCTAAGACCCTTGTGATGACAGTCTGTACCACAAAGCATACACCCATACAGTTGTGCAGTTCTAATTCTCAAGGCACAGCAACAGGTGGGATTTCAGGACCCTAAGACCCTTGTGATGACAGTCTGTACCACAAAGCATACACCCAGGCAGTTGTACAGTTCTAATTCTCAAGGAATAACTACATGCTGCCTATAAGGCTTATAAACAAAGGGAGATCATTACCTTCTCATAAAACAAATGAATCATTGATTAATAGATTTAATTAATCAAACTCTTTAACAATCCCTTTACTTTGGTAAACAGCCAAGCGGTGATAATGGTGGTGACAGAATAATTTTATCTATTAATGGTATAATTTTATAAATTTGATCTATTAATGGTATATGTGGCTGAGAGGAATAAACCAGTTGGCCACCTATTAAGGGGGCTCAGGTTCAAATCCTACTCAAGCTATGTTGTGTTAGCTGAGTGCCTAATGACAGTATGGAAACCTTAACCCCGATCTTCACTTCCCCCCACTGGTTCAAAAGAGATTGGGCCTTAGTGCCCTGAGCATACTACAAGCATGAAAGTTGCACTACACAATAGCAATTTAAAAGTAAACAAGATAGGGCATCTTCAAGTTCATGGGTAATGAGATTGTGCTATTCTTTGACCATGAAGGAGAAGTCGCTACATAATTTAGTGTTTAATTTCTGGTTAACTGTTTGTTGAAATCTACTAAAAAAATGCTTATATTTTTCAATGGTCTGATTGGCTCAAAAACATTTAGTTTTACGCAGCTTAATGTAAGATTGGATACCTTTTAGGAGACGCAGTGGCTGAATGGTAAAGCACTTGGCTGCAGAACCATTGAGTGCCAGTTTGGCTGCAGAGCCAAGAGATCCCAGGTTCAAATCTGGATTGGGATTTTTTATTTAAGGGATATATAGGGCACCCGAGTCTGCCAACTCTAATGGGTGCCTGACACTAGTCGAGAAAAAGTAAAGGTGGTTGGTCGTTGTGCTGGTCACATGACAACCTCATTAACCGAAAGCCACAGAAACAGAGATGGCATTAACATCATCTGCCCCAAGGTATGAAAGGGTACTTTACTTACTGGAATAACTTTTGATTATTTTATTTTTTCCTACAAACTAAATAGAAAAATTTTCTACTTTGTTTTCAAGTCACCAGTATATATTTAAGATGCTCAAACAGGACCAATATTGGGCCTTTGGGTTGACTGGTGATGTGGTACACGCTCTGGACTGTCATCTCCAATTTCCTGGGCTCAAACCCTGTCCTGCAGGAAGTTTGGGCTAGGATATAATAATCTTCAATTACAAAGAAACATCCAAAACAAAACATTTACATGAAAAATATCAATATTAATATACTGAAAACAGAATCTCACAATCTCATTCAAGTAATAAGTGCTAATAAAAGTTGAAACTTATAATATTGTTATGACCCTATTGGCGGCGCAAAAGGGTTAACTATAGGCGCAGTTGACACACACGAGAATCACTCAGGTCAGCGGGGGCCATGGACAAGGGACAGTACTACGATTACATGACTACACGCAAATATGACCAATGTTATGGTCATGTGATGGAAAGCCGGCGTGTACGAGTGACACAGTGTGTAGAAAAGCGTGATACAAGTCGAGAAACAGAGACAGTAGAGTTTAAGTTGTTGATGTACAGAGTGACATTTTAGTTGTTGATGTGTTTGACGCCAATTGTCTAGTATTGGCTGTTATCTACTTATTCACTCATTATTAAAGTACCAGATTATTTGGAGCATTGTTGTCAAGTTCTTGATGTGTTGATGTATGGTGTTGTGTTTAGCAGTGTTTAAGAGAAGGCCAGAAAAGGAAGAGAATCGTAACACTGGTGTCAGAAGTGGGATCCTTTCTGGCTGAAATGTCTTCGAAGAAACTACTTAACCAGTTGTTGGTCAAAGAATTAAGGCAGGAACTTCGCGAGAGAGGTCTGCAGCTCAACGGTAACAAAGAAACACTAACAGAACGCCTAAGACAGGCCCTTATTGAGGAAGATCAAAATCCAGACGAATACATATTTGAATTAAACCCAGATATGACAGAGATCCTGAGTAACATGCAGGGCCAGATGGACTTAATGAAGGAGAGCCTCAAGAAAATAAACGCCATGATTTGTGATTTGTGATTTGTGATTTTGGGCACATCGGCACAATTTAGGCCATGTCGTGCCTGCAGTCCCTCAAGGGCCACTCTCCCTCCACACAACAAAGGTCAAATTCTATACCGTCAAATAATTAAAATCAAGGTCTATTTACAATTAAAATAGTAGAGGTAGTAAAAATTTAATAATTTGGTAAAAATATAATGTAAAAAGTAGAAATCAGATCTTCGTAGACAATCCCACTTCCCGGATAAAGCCCAGTACCTTCCCAGGGTCGACATTATTGAATAGTGTTTTTAAATTAGTGGCTCTAAAATATTTTCCCCTGACATCCTGGTATCTGGGGCAGTCAATGAGGATATGTTCCACGGTGAGGCGAGAGTCACAATACTCACAAAGTGGGGGCTCTTCTTTCTTCAGCACAAAAGAGTGCGTGATGTAGGTGTGGCCAATCCTAAGTCTAGACATGGTCGTGCTACCACGCCTTGTCAGACCCTTAGATGTGGACCGCCACCTGACATCCGCCACAATCTGCCTGAGTTTATTGTGAGTCTCAGCCTCCCATCGATCCTGCCACTCTTGGTAGATGGCAGTGGCAATACTTTGTCTCAGGTCTGAGCAGGGAATTTGAGTTCCTGATACCGCATGATTTAGGGCTCTCTTTGCTTCTCTGTCTGCGGCTTCGTTTCCCTCAATGCCCACATGGGAGGGGACCCAGATGAAGGTGACATCCGTATGGTCGGCTGTTATTTGGTCCAACAGCTTCAGGCTCTTATGTACCAGTGGAATGTCAGTCTTCATCCGCCCCAAAGCTTGCAATGCAGATTTGGAGTCGGAGCAGATTATAAATTTCCTCCTTTCTGATGCTTTGACGGCCATAAGTGCAAGCGATATTGCATGCAATTCGGCCGTAAAGATGGAGCAGCCATCGGGGAGTCTACGGGAGATTGTTTTGTTCCGAAAGGAGCAGGCACACGCGACCTTTCCATCCATTTTGGATCCGTCTGTGTAGATGGTGCCACAATCTCCGTAGCTCTCTTGCAGTTCCCTAAAGTGGACTTGTAGTATGCTTGGGTCTGTATTTTCTTTTTTGAAATTAAGGAGGGATAAATTTAATTTGGGTTTATTCATTAGCCAAGGAGGATTCTGAGGGGTTTCTATTTTAGAGATTTGGTTAATGGGTGGGGTTAAATTTTGGATGGGTTCTCTCATTCGAAGGCCTAACGGCTGTATGACGTTAGGCCTTCGATTGTATAATTCTACCTCTGTGGGGTTAAATATGGAATCGAAAGCAGGGTTCGTAGGGTTGGATTTTAGCTTGACTATATACTGCATTGCAAGCTTTTTCATTCTTATATCCATGGGGAGTTCTCCAGCCTCCACATGGAGGCTTGGGATAGGTGATGTACGAAACGCGCCGAGACAGAGACGCAGGGCAGCATTTTGTATTGGTTCCAGTATTTTTAGGTACGACTTCCTTGCTGCTCCATATATTATGGATCCGTAGTCTAGCTTGGATCGAATTAGACTCCGATATAGCAGCAGCAAAGTATCTCTGTCAGCTCCCCAGTCCGTATGGCTGAGCACTCTAAGTATGTTTAATGACTTTTGGCATTTTCTCTTAAGTTCCTTAATGTGGGGGAGAAAATTAAATTTGGAATCTAGAGTGAGGCCTAAAAATTTTGTAGTTTTCACGACAGGGATCTTCTTTTTGTGTATAAATAGTTCAGGGTCTGGGTGGAGTCCCCTTAAATTACAAAAATGCATACTAACTGTTTTGGAGTCCGAAAATTTAAAACCATTATCGTTTGCCCAATTTTGAATTTTGTTTAAACATAACTGTAATTTTCTTTCTAGGGTGTTCATGTTTTTCCCATAAGTAAAAATGACAAAGTCATCAACATACAAAGAGCACTCTATGCCAGGGGACAGAGCATTTATGATGCTATTTATTTTTATGTTGAACAGGGTGACTGACAGAATGCTGCCCTGGGGTACACCCATTTCCTGGTCATGAGTGTCAGAAGTGGTGTTGCCCACTCGAACCTGAAATTTTCGGTCTTTCAGGAATTCCCCCACAAAACGGGGGAGATGTCCCTTAAGCCCCATAAGCTCCAGATCACGTAGAATGCCATGTTTCCAGGTTGTGTCATAGGCCTTTTCTATATCGAAGAATACAGCTACTAGATGTTCTCTTCTGAGTAATGCATTTCTGATACAAGCTTCCAGCCTTACCAGGTGGTCAGTTGTTGTCCGCCCTTGCCGGAATCCGCACTGGTAGTTAGAGATCACTTTGTTCCTCTCCAGGTACCAGACCAGCCTACTGTTAATCATTCTTTCCATGGTTTTGCAGATGCAGCTTGTTAGTGCTATTGGTCGATAGTTAGCTGGGTCAGAGCCGTCTCTTCCCGGTTTAGGTATCGGTATAACTGTGGCTTTCCTCCAGCTGTTTGGGAAAGCGCCTGTTTGCCACACACAGTTATAGACCCCTAGCAGGACTGCCAATGAGGGTTCGGGAAGGTGCTTGAGGAACTGGTAATGGATTTCATCTTCTCCAGGCGCTGTGTCATGTGACTTGTCTAGCGATTCCCTCAGTTCCTCAAGCGAGAACGGTTTGTTGTAGTCTTCATTGTTTTCTGACCTGAAATCAATGGAGTGTCTTTCCTCCCTGGTTTTGACTTTTTGAAACTCTGGCGTGTAATGTGCAGTGGATGACTTTTCTGCTATTGAGGATGCAAGGCAGTCAGCTATTTCTCTGGGGGACGTGACAGTTCGTCCTTGGTTTTTCAGATGCCCTATTGCATTTGATTCTTTCCCTTTGATTCGCCTTACTGCCTTCCAGACCGCTCTAGCAGAAGTTTTGGCATCCAGACTGCCGACAAAACTTCTCCAGGAATTCCTTTTGGCTGACCGTATGGTTTGTCTAGCCTTTGCTCTAGCTATTCTGAATAGCTTTAGGTTTTCCTGGGATGGATTTTTTATAAATGCAGCCAGTCGTTTTTTCCTATCGCCAATAGCACCTTTGCAGGCTGTATCAAACCATGGTTTGCTAGGCCGTTTTGGATTTGCGGAGGTTAGGGGGACAACTTTCCTGGCTATACTAAGTAGCTTGCTAGCAAAGGTATCAGCTGGGTTCTGCTCATCGAGGATATTTTCTATAATATCCTCTGAGCATCTTTTTTGGAATTCTTCCCAATCGGCCTTATTCAGTTTCCACCGCTGAGGTCGTCCCAATGAGGGGAGATTGTTAGCAATGATGATTGGGAAGTGGTCACTTCCCCGTAGATCATTGCTAACTGACCATTTAAAGTCGTCCAGAAGTCCAGGGACGCATACGGTGAGGTCAATGCATGTGAGAGATCCAGTTCCTGGGTGCAAGTAGGTCGGTGATGCATCATTAAGTATGCATAAATCATGTTGGAGGAAGATATCCTCCAGCATACGGCCTCTTGTGTCGGTATTGTTGGAGCCCCAAATGGTGTTATGGGCATTGAAATCCCCAAGGATTATGTAAGGCCGGGGGAGTTGTTTCAATAGGTCCTCCATGTCTGTTTGGTTTAATGGAGCGCCTGGTGGTAAATACAGGCTGCAGCAAGTGATAACCTTGTGAAGGGTTATCCTAGCTGCTACGGCCTGTAGTATGGTCTGTAGTTCAACCCTCTCATGGGGGATGCTATCCTTCACAAGGATACAGACTCCACCTGATGCTCTCTCTGCATCCTCAACATTCTTGCTGTAAGCACTGTAGCTTCGGAAGCTGATGCTATCTTTCAGAAATGTTTCCTGTAGACAGACAGCTACAGGAGTCTCAGAGTCCATCAGTAGCTGCATCTCCTCATAATTGGCCTTGAGGCCTCTGCAATTCCACTGTACAATTCTGGAATCCATGGCTTATTCTAGATGACCTACTTGGAGCTATTTGGCTTTGGGAGGCCCCCGGAGGGGTTTCCCTTAATTCCAGTGACCTTGGTATTTTTATTCTTGGGTTTGGATGGAGAGGAGGACAACCCCCTTTTGGGGGAAGTCTTTCTCTCTGGAGAGGGGAGATCCCTCTGGTTAGAGCGGAGGTTATTTCCTCCTCGCTCACCTCGGGCATCCTCTCCGCTTTGATTTCTCCCCTTAGGGAGTTGGTCAACCTCTAGTTCGGTAGAGGTTGGGGTGTCTGACTGGTTTCTCTGAGGAGAACCTGTGTCAGACATGATGTCTCCGGGTTCTCCCGGAGTATTGGTTTTGACTAGCTGCTCAGTCTCCATGCTCTCATCAGCGAGCACAGAGAACCTGTTCTTTAGCATGACAACAGAGCTTTCTTGTTTCTTCAGAGGTGTGTTCTTTGGCGGTGTTTTCTTCTGAGTTGGAGGAGGAGGAGGGGGTGGTGGGGTCAATGTGTCCGTCTGTGTGGCTATGGATCTTCCTATCTTAGCAACAGCCTGGGCATAGGTTTTTGTCAAGCCGAATTGGCCTTTGGCTAGGGCCAATACAGCCGATTTCGCCTGGCTGAAGGTACATCCATTTCTTGCCTTGTACTCCTGCACGGCAACCTCCTGTTTCCACAGATTGTGATTTGTGATTTTGGGCACATCGGCACAATTTAGGCCATGTCGTGCCTGCAGTCCCTCAAGGGCCACTCTCCCTCCACACAAAAAAGGTCAAATTCTATACCGTCAAATAATTAAAATCAAGGTCTATTTACAATTAAAATAGTAGAGGTAGTAAAAATTTAATAATTTGGTAAAAATATAATGTAAAAAGTACAGAGTTTAGAAATCAGATCTTCGTAGACAATCCCACTTCCCGGATAAAGCCCAGTACCTTCCCAGGGTCGACATTATTGAATAGTGTTTTTAAATTAGTGGCTCTAAAATATTTTCCCCTGACATCCTGGTATCTGGGGCAGTCAATGAGGATATGTTCCACGGTGAGGCGAGAGTCACAATACTCACAAAGTGGGGGCTCTTCTTTCTTCAGCACAAAAGAGTGCGTGATGTAGGTGTGGCCAATCCTAAGTCTAGACATGGTCGTGCTACCACGCCTTGTCAGACCCTTAGATGTGGACCGCCACCTGACATCCGCCACAATCTGCCTGAGTTTATTGTGAGTCTCAGCCTCCCATCGATCCTGCCACTCTTGGTAGATGGCAGTGGCAATACTTTGTCTCAGGTCTGAGCAGGGAATTTGAGTTCCTGATACCGCATGATTTAGGGCTCTCTTTGCTTCTCTGTCTGCGGCTTCGTTTCCCTCAATGCCCACATGGGAGGGGACCCAGATGAAGGTGACATCCGTATGGTCGGCTGTTATTTGGTCCAACAGCTTCAGGCTCTTATGTACCAGTGGAATGTCAGTCTTCATCCGCCCCAAAGCTTGCAATGCAGATTTGGAGTCGGAGCAGATTATAAATTTCCTCCTTTCTGATGCTTTGACGGCCATAAGTGCAAGCGATATTGCATGCAATTCGGCCGTAAAGATGGAGCAGCCATCGGGGAGTCTACGGGAGATTGTTTTGTTCCGAAAGGAGCAGGCACACGCGACCTTTCCATCCATTTTGGATCCGTCTGTGTAGATGGTGCCACAATCTCCGTAGCTCTCTTGCAGTTCCCTAAAGTGGACTTGTAGTATGCTTGGGTCTGTATTTTCTTTTTTGAAATTAAGGAGGGATAAATTTAATTTGGGTTTATTCATTAGCCAAGGAGGATTCTGAGGGGTTTCTATTTTAGAGATTTGGTTAATGGGTGGGGTTAAATTTTGGATGGGTTCTCTCATTCGAAGGCCTAACGGCTGTATGACGTTAGGCCTTCGATTGTATAATTCTACCTCTGTGGGGTTAAATATGGAATCGAAAGCAGGGTTCGTAGGGTTGGATTTTAGCTTGACTATATACTGCATTGCAAGCTTTTTCATTCTTATATCCATGGGGAGTTCTCCAGCCTCCACATGGAGGCTTGGGATAGGTGATGTACGAAACGCGCCGAGACAGAGACGCAGGGCAGCATTTTGTATTGGTTCCAGTATTTTTAGGTACGACTTCCTTGCTGCTCCATATATTATGGATCCGTAGTCTAGCTTGGATCGAATTAGACTCCGATATAGCAGCAGCAAAGTATCTCTGTCAGCTCCCCAGTCCGTATGGCTGAGCACTCTAAGTATGTTTAATGACTTTTGGCATTTTCTCTTAAGTTCCTTAATGTGGGGGAGAAAATTAAATTTGGAATCTAGAGTGAGGCCTAAAAATTTTGTAGTTTTCACGACAGGGATCTTCTTTTTGTGTATAAATAGTTCAGGGTCTGGGTGGAGTCCCCTTAAATTACAAAAATGCATACTAACTGTTTTTGAGTCCGAAAATTTAAAACCATTATCGTTTGCCCAATTTTGAATTTTGTTTAAACATAACTGTAATTTTCTTTCTAGGGTGTTCATGTTTTTCCCATAAGTAAAAATGACAAAGTCATCAACATACAAAGAGCACTCTATGCCAGGGGACAGAGCATTTATGATGCTATTTATTTTTATGTTGAACAGGGTGACTGACAGAATGCTGCCCTGGGGTACACCCATTTCCTGGTCATGAGTGTCAGAAGTGGTGTTGCCCACTCGAACCTGAAATTTTCGGTCTTTCAGGAATTCCCCCACAAAACGGGGGAGATGTCCCTTAAGC
>JAZGLO010000200.1:0-27595 GCA_036873155.1 Biomphalaria sudanica | reverse complement strand
TTCACTGCCAGGGTTAATCTCTCAGGAGTAGAGGCATAGTTGTCTCTGCCTTTATCCTAACATTAAATATGAAATTTCTGGCGACTTCTGAACGTGACTCCACAATGTGCGAAGTGGAATTTTGTTTCAGTGTCTTGTTGTAAACCTAGTGTGTATATAATATTCATTAATTTAGGGCGGGGTGGGAAGTGATATTAGTAACGAGAAGAAAAAATCAATTTCAAGTTTCCTTACTAAATGGTGTCCCTATTGGTGCATGTTTATGTTATTGCCGAGAAAAGATTGTTCCGATGTAAGGTGATGAAGTCACATTAGAATTTGCTAAGTCGGCTATGTTTATGTTGTGTATGTTAGAACAATATCTCTAGGCACAGGGAAATGTTATAAAAAAGTGAAATGATGGGGGGGGGGGAGGCTAAAAAAACAGAGACCTACAACCTCTGACCTATAACCTGACTAGTGTACGTAAGTTAATATTGAAACGTTGGCATGCTGACATTAAAAAGACAATGACCTATATTTACACACTTCACCAAACAACTCATTTTGGGCTCTTCAAGATTTTTAAGTACATAAAGACCCCCCCCCCCTTTTGTTTTTCTAAAGCAACCTAAGTAGTCTTTTACTTTTCTCTAACTGTTGGACGAGATACTTTTACGTTTCAACTTCACCGACCTGGTCTACTTTGGCATGACATATTTTCACAAGTCTCTAGTCTGTGCTAAGATAACAGTCTACTTGTATACATAATGTTACCATTGTTCTTTACAATCACATTCAGCGTTAAAAGAGACTAGGCCAGGGCTGGCGATCCTTTTTCAGTCCGAGTGCCAATTAATTTCAATTTAAAAACAATGAAGATTGTTGCGTGCCCAGTAGGTCTACTAGTGACGCCGCTATATAAAAGTAGTGCTATAGCCAGAAAGTCAACTGCATGTATAAAAACAGCTTAGTAACAATATTACTTGTTTGTTCAATTTTATTATCCTGACCTACAGATTGGAAGTCTTAGGGCAGGTCAATCAGTGCGACTTCTGCTGTTGTGTGGTAGACGATAACAGTTTGATAATCTGGTGTGTACCGTGTATTCTTCAAAGTTACACACGCCGCACTTAGTTCATCGGTCAAGCAACTTCTGGCATCTGATTGAATAGAATTCAGTGTAGAAAGTAAAGATTCGCATGAGTAAGTAGACGAGAAAATTGACAGAATGGATGTTGCTACTTTTATCAGAGAATTGAAAGTTTTAGGCAGGTCATTCCAAACTTGAAGAATCTCATTTTCTGCAAATATCTGAGGTTCTAATGATCCATTTAACCGTTCACGTTCAATTAATTCAAGTCGTATTCGTAAGTCAATACATTTCTGTCTCCAAATTGCTCTGGACTGAAACTCAACAAGTTGCATTTCAAAGTCGTGTAATCCCATCCAAGAGAACATGGTGAAATCCAGAGTTTCAAAATCTACTGTATCTGGATATTTTATAAATTTGGAGGTGTACTCGAATTTTCGAAATTGTTCAAAACGCAGTGAAAATTGTTCAGCAGTTGTGTCATTTATCTCTAAAAACAATCTTTTCTGATAATCTTTGCCGGTAGTATCATGAACTTTTAAATCATCATAAAATTTCTTCAGTTTGTTAAAATATTTTAATTCTTCCTTCTCTATGTCACGTTTGTAAATCTTCAACTTTTTCTCAAATGCTGTCAAGATGCCTGATCGACAGATTTTCCAAAACCTTGCAACTTCGTATTTAGTTCATTCCGATGGTCTAGAGGTTAAGTTCGTTTGATGCGTTAACGCTAGGCGGTGGTGTCGAATCCAGAGTTACGGGTTCGAACCTCGGTCGGCGCATTCCAGTATTTTCGTAGCACTTTAATTCACTACTTTCTCTCTTAAAAACATGGTTCCTGGTGCTGCTATCCATGTATGTCTAACATATGTATGTATTCTTTCTACTAGTACCTACAACCCTATTACATATGCAGCCCTCAGACAACCCCAGTTTTCAGAACATTTTCGAAAGTGTAAGAATGCTTTGATGAAGTTCCTTTGTTAATCCCAACAACCTTTTACCATACTCAGTTCTAGAGAAAAAAAAAGGTAAACACTAAAATAGTGATGAGAAATGTTGGAACTACTGATCCCTCCGTGGACTAAGATGATAAAAGTTGTACAGTTTTTTGGTGTTTTTTTAGCGGCCCCCGAAAGGGGAAAAGACGCTATTAGTTTTGTGCGAAATGTCTGTACGTCCGTCCCGTTTAGATCTCGTAAACTAGAAAAGATATTGAAAATCCGACATCACAATATTTTAGACCATTCAAAGTTCTGATGCAACGGCTACTTTTTTTTTCTGAAAGCGAAAAAATCTAATTTTTAAAATCAGTTATGCAAGCAGTTTTTTAAAGAGAAAAAGCTCATTAGTAAGCATTATAGGTTAACAATTACATCTACTATAAGACTTCAGTTAGGCCATGAGAGGCGCGGTAGCTGAGCGGTAAAGCGCTTCGCTTCCGAACCGGGGGCCCCGGGTTCGAATCCTGGTGAAGACTGGGATTTTCAACTTTGGAATCCTTGGGCGCCTCTGAGTCTACCCAGCTCTAATGGGTACCTGATATTAGTTGGGGAAAAGTAAAGGCGGTTGGTCGTTGTGCTGGCTACATGACACTCTCGTTAACCGTAGGCCACAAAAACAGATGAACTTTACATCATCGGCTCTATAGACCACAAGGTCTGAAAGGGGAACTAGTTAGGCCAGGTTCACATCTAATTTTGCATTCACTTGCCCCTATCCTGTGATCTGCTGTACCGTTGGGACACTACACAAGATCTGTTCTTTTTCCATTCTCATCTCTCATTTGTCTTTGATATAATTTCATTTGAATGTTCTTTTGGAAAATATTGAAGCCTGCCTGGGTGGACCACTTTGGGGGCCGATTTTGAGTTTGTGTTTCCACACAAACTGTCTTTATAATCTGTTGTTTTTTTTTTGTAATCGATTTGAGAAACTCTGACTCGTATCGACACAAAGTCTATGACTCTGACTCGTATCGACACAAAGTCTATGACTCTGACTCGTATCGACACAAAGTCTATGACTCTGAGACACGTTGAGATGATTCAAGTAGCTATTGTTATTGAAACCCAAAATAAAACAATAAAATTATTAATGAAGCGTCCAGTTAAAAAATGAAGAAAGTAAACCAACAGGAATGTGACATTTTGTTATATCTGATACAGACAATGCAATTACGTAGCATGTTATCATCTTCTTTTTTGAAGTAACGTCTGTATTATATAAGATAAGATAAGATAATTATCTCCATCGCTTTCTATCTGCCTCTCTTTTTTTCATGGTACTGTTCCCCGAAGGAAGGTCTTTGCGAGCGAGACCTTGTTTTATGCCCATAGAGCTTGTGTTTTTTTAATTGTGTTTTTTGTTGTTGTTGACAGTAGCTAGCAGGTCGCTGCGTTAGTCTTGTTTTTAATCGTTTCATTTGTGAAGCGTTCTTTGGTCAGTGATACCTAGTAGGGTCTCGTTCTGTAGCATCTCCATTGCTAGGATCATTACTTTAATTAGACATACAATGATTGTTAAAGTAATCTTGCATTGTTTAGTTATTTTCACAATTTAAAAAAAAAACATTTGGTGTGTTAGTTTTTACATTTCACCAATGTGTACATAGTAGGTACATGGAATCATAAGTAGCTGACTAGTCCAGTGTTTGTTCCCCGAGTATTGAGCACTATGTTTCTGAAGTTTTCAACGGGACTGAAGTTGCTCTCAATCAATGGACAGAACTTCCCGACGTTCAAAGTCAACAAATTGTTTGGGCGAGAGGAAACACAAATACATCGAATAGAATTAGAATATCAATAGACAAGTTTATGGATTTTTTTGCAGAGGTTTTATTCCGTTGGCAAGGATGGAGTTTAGGCAGAGGTTCTCAAACTCTTTTATCTCTTGGACCCCTTTACATGTAATACATGTAATTAGCGGATCCCTGACGCAATCCAAATTATAATAGCCTTTCCACAGTTGTAAGCTTCTTTATCTGAATCCAACTTAATAAAATAAATCGTTCGTTGCAATCATTTCATAACAGCATTAACTATTGACAGCCGATAATAGAGGGTCATACAACGGTCACAGGAGTAAAGCCTGCTTAGCAAAAAGCAAACAATGCAAAACGTAACTACAACTAGAATGTTCAATGTTTAATCATTATCGAATTAAGTCTTAATCCTCGAATGCAGTAGAGGTTTTATTGCGCGCATGCGTAGTGACGAGGAGCTGTTGGAAAACAGACGCAGACGATATTCTCTTCGCGCCAACGTTTACGTTGAACATATCAATACAATTAAAAGTCGAATTCTTTAATTTATCAAATGATTTATAAAACTGAATTATTAGCTACTATAATATAACATTGTTTATTAACAATAAAGAATAAAACTATTAATTTTTTGGGCATCTTCCCATTTTAAGCATTTTAATTATTTATTTACAATATAAAATTTTAATGTATGACAAACACAATTAAATTAGAGTAGACTCTGCTAATCACCTATGTGGGCATACTTTGTCGGCAAAGAAAGTCTTTCCTTGGTGAGATGTTAGAGACACTAGAATGTCTTGTTCACCCTGGAGATGTGCCTCAAAACTAAGATTTCATCACAGCTAGTGCTAAGAAGGATGCTTCGCACTGACATTTGGTTTCAGCACAGTTGATGCTTTCAGGCTAAAAACGCCTATTCCTTCTGTACGCTCCTGGTCAAGTCGCTGGCAGTGCGACAAACAATTTAACAAATACGTGTTACCATTACATAGAATAGATGAATAATTAAATGATAAATGTGCACAATTAATAACCAGACTGATGTCGGGGTGAGTCGTGGAGTCTCAGGGTCGTCGGTTGGAAACTTCAAAACACAACCTGGCCTACTTCCTCGAATGGCGTGACAAAGCAGAGAAATTGAAAGACTGACGTTGATTGGTTTGTGAGTTAAGTAAAAATTATATTTTCATGCGCTAAATAAAATTCTATCACAGGACTGTTAGTAATCATTGTTGTTTCGCCAAATTGCGTCAAACATGACGTCATAGAATAGTTCGTAATAGACATATTAAACAGTATTGAGGGGGAGTTGATTAATCATTTTTCAAATTACCTGATTGGAAAACTGGCTTTTAGCGAAGAATTTATTTAATAGCATGCAATTGTCATCTTTCTGTGGTCCACATTCTTTGAAAGCGGATTCCTCAAATGGCCACTTATTAGAAAACGCATGTTTTCATTATGATACAAAGTTATAAAGGGGCGAACGTATGCAACTTATCTAGAATATACTTTGTATATACAGACATCTAAAGTATAATAAGCCAAACATAATAATAGAGAAAATGTAATATTATACCTTATCCTGTTTTTTTTTTTTGTACATCTAAATATTAATTTCTTAATACAAATTTTGACGAAGAACTATCAATCATTTATTTATTTACATTTTTTCTTGATATTAATTTAACATTTCAAGACCTTTTTATCGAGCCTTAACACTAGAACAGATATTAGTATATCTGTAAGTATATGAAAAAAATTGAACTCACTTGGACGGGTATTAGATCTCTGGCGTTTTACATCTAGAGAAACACTATTTTCCATTAGCAACTTCTTATGTGACTAAAGAGGCCAATTCTTGATACACAACTGCAGTCACAGTTTGGACATCTGTAATCAGCAGACGGCGTAGAAATGTCACCTTTCTTTCTACTTCTGGTGTGTACGTCATCCTTTGCGATTGCTTTCCATCTGGATCTATTCAGTCATTCAGTGTCTCATTTTCCCAACTGTTGGTGTCGATTTTGAAGAGCTTCGCGTTTGCATACATCAGTGGGCCACCGGCGGCTCTCCTGCCTTCTGTTAGATCACCATATTGAGTATTTTAGAGTATCTTGTGGTGGCATTCTGTGAACATGTCCAAGCCAGCCAAGGCATTTACTGTTGATAACACAGCGGATGTCCTGACACCCTGCTCTTCATAACATTTTCTCATGTGTTATTTTATTTTGCCACCTTATTTTAAAAATCCACCTTAAGCATCGGTGGTGGAAGATTAGGTTTCTAGCATATCCAAAACGAACCAATGAAAATCACTAGGTCGGGTACACGTTTCTTCTATAAAATACGCTTATGAACAAATCAAACTCGTGTTTGCTATTAGAGCTAGACAATGTCGTCAAACATTGGCCTACATTGCATTCACTCGTACAGTTTAGATCCATTGGATAGTCATGGGTTTATTTAGACTTGCTTCGAATATCAGGACCATAGAACTAGGATCATAACAAAGAACCGTAACATAAGAGTCCATCATATGGCCCTAGAAAAGGACCAAAAGACAGGACCATATGATCACATCATATGGCCATAGAAAAGGACCACAAGACAGGACTATATGATCACATCTTATGGCCATAGAAAAGGACCACAAGACAGGACCATATGATCACATCATATGGCCATAGAAAAGGACCACAAGACAGGACCATAAGATCACATCACGTGGCCATATCACTAGATCTTTGACAAGGATTACAGGGAGGGGGGGTGATGAGAGGGCCGGAAGCTGAAATACCCGGATGATCAGCATTGACAAACATAAGAAAAACTCACTCACTGCGCATGTCTCTGATGAAATGTACAATATACTAACTCTTACAAATGAGATCTGGTGAGTGGTATCTCCTAAAATTTCATCCATGCAATTGGTAACAGTACATATTCAATTATATTCATGCGAAGACCTTCAAGGACAACGATATTTAATGTATAATCAAGAGTTAGATGTAAATTTTGATCTAGATCTATATCCACATGTCTATTCATCAACGTGGCTCTAAACTCTAACCATATAACGACATAAAAACTCATTGCTTCAAGTTGACGATTTAGAATTTAGATACAGGTCATTATCATGGCCTCAACGTTTTATAATATATCTATTTTTTTTACGACTTGCATAAATTGTAGCTGCACGAACAATTGCATGTCTAGCCTTAAGGCTAAATGTATCATTTACTTCAAGATCCAATGCATGACTACGTAATAATCGAAAAAAAAACAACAAATTATAAGACTTAGTGACTGAGTATAACACACAATTCATTACTATGTATTGATCGCCTTCTCTTAGGATTGTCTCTAGGACCATAAGAATAAATCAATGTGAAGTTTACCCGAAGTAAAAAAAAAATGTAATGTGACAAAAATAGTTATTTTTAGAGCCTGATGTCATTAAAGTATTAATTGTATTTTCTGAACAAGGAAACAGCAAGGTATTTGGCTAGAGCCGCGAGATCATTATTTTTATGTTCTGCTGAGCTGTAATACAAATTTATGACATCGTAAGACTGTCACGAACAGAAGGCGGCGCGTGCAGACAAACACAGAGATGTGGGAGAGTGTGAGTGTTTGTCAATGTATTTAGTTAGTTCAGTTACATTCTAGATATATGAAACTGTTGGGAGCTAACATGATGATACTGACATTAATACGGATATCCACAATAGACATAATTTAAAAAAAAAAGACAACACGATTTCCTTTTTTTCCCTTGTTTAAGAATGACGTCACGTCCAAATTAAGCATGAATGTTATAAATAGAACATATTCAGAGCCGGACTGAAGTTGGTGCAGTCTCTGCACAGGGCCTCCACAATCAAATGTAGTATAAAACATAATCTAATCAATCCACTACCATCATACCAACTTAATAATAGTAAACTGGATGGGGCGGGGAATATGCATATGCATCTTTCTTATAATTATTTTCAACGCTCTAATTTAGTTAAGTGACTTGTATATTATATGTACCAATGGATAAAAATAAAACAGGAAAAGATGCTACCTGAGATCCAAATAAATAACATCAATGCATGTAAAAAAAGAATACTTCTGGAGCAGTTCAAAGACTATATCTATATAGTTAAATAACATGCTCCACTATTAACTTGAGACAATTGAAGATGCCTATGTAGTATCCCACTATCTGAAAATAAACAGTTTTTTCCCGTCAAAATGTCAAATTGTTAGTATCCAATTCTAGGGTACAAAAGACGTCCAAAAAAATAATAATGAAGTGACCGGATGTAATGAAGATTTGTGTGTGTGTGTGTCTGTGCAATGGGAAAAACATATCCCCCAGCAAAAAAAATAAAAAATTCTGGCTACGCCCATGAAAACAAAGCTCTCGTTAAATTTTAGTCTTAGAGTTAAAAAAAAAAAGCATTCACTGTATTAAAATACTTGACATTGAACAACTGATTGAAACTCAAATCACGAAATCAGTCGATACTCATTGTAGGGGGGGGGGTCTACTAGTAAGGAATTTAATATTTGAGTATTAGAGGTGGAGGTCGTAGCCCTCTTACTAATAGCTCTGCCAACCGACGATTCTCTCTCTCTGCATAATTCCAAAGGGGAAGTGCGTTATAATTGTAATCCACTATTTATAAACATAGTCCACATAATAAAAACAAACTAGAACACCTGATGTCTTCAAGAGTAAAAGCTAATACGAAGGCTTTTCTTTTTGTTTTTCACATAAGATCGTTGCCCACAAACACTTACATAAACTTGGACAGGTGTCTATGCTATTTCCAGAGATTTAAACCCCATCCGCCCCAAACACCACCTTTTTTTTTTTAACACTTCCGGATTACTAGATTAATGTTATGTAGAGAAAGCGACAACTTGTAGCGCTGTCGCAAACAACGGGATGGTGGCGTGTAATGTGTTCGCTCCAGTTTGAATGTGACACGGGGGTTCAAAGACAAACACTGAAACTCTGACCAAAACAAAATGATGACTCGACACACAAACAACAAAACAACCATTAAAAGACAAAAGTTCTGTCTTTGATTTTATCAGAAGCTTTGTTTTAGCTCGTATATAACCCCGTGCGGGAATAAAATAGCATGCACAGTAGAGTTCGACTTGACAATAGCATATAATGTGAAGAATGACCGTACTGTAGAGGATAAGACTTACACAGAATTGACTCCATACTGAAGAAACAGAGACTTGATACTAGCTTGTACTGGGTTAGAGAGTATGTTCATGCAGTGTTTCCTCAACGGAACACTTTGCACAATCTGTTCATTTTATTTGATACAGATGAATTACCGTGGTGGACTACTAGTTAATTCTTCCATCAGTTCGTGGAACACTTAGTCAGCCTCGCGAAACACTAGGGTTCCGAGGAACACAGTTTGGGAAACACTGTCAGTTAATGACAATCTCATGTGTGCGGAGAAGAATGGGAAATAAGTAACTCGTGCTACTATTGGTGACTTTCACAGTCCAAGTTGAATCACAGTCGTCTGCTCTTTGTTTCACGTTTGTTTCAAAGATGTCGTTTACTTTCTTCATCCAGCAATTAAAAACAATACTAGAAGCAAAGAAGGGAAAACGATATTAGGAAATTGAAAAGATCGTATCAAGCCTCTAAAGTGTCGTATCTCACATAGAACAGGTCGTAGCAAGCCTCTAAGATGTTGCATTTCACACAGAGTTTCTTAAATACAATTTGAAATCCATAGATTGGGAACTCCAGCACTATACAATGTGTTGAGTACATTAGAGAGCTAGTCAGGAAAAGTTGAAATCTGAATGTCTTTTTATGCCCGTAATCACTTAAAATTATTTATATCATAAAAATGACCCCCCCCCCCTCTCTTTATCATTATTATTTATTCAGCATGATCTCCCTCTCTCTCTCTCTGCCTATGTTGAATGATGTGCTTAAAAGTGCTAAAATAAAGCCGAAAAGAATATTTTCGAATCACCCTACTGTGCAGAATGTATTCCCTCAATGAGAGCTAGATGTTTAATGTCTACCTCAAGTCAAATGACAATCATGTTATTTTTTTTAACTTATTTTTTTCTAACAATATTCTTTTTGTGTGCAATACATATATATTATTATACAACTATCACACACACAAAGATGCGACATAGTCAAGAAAATCACACTCCACCCAGTTACAAAATCACACTCTCACAGTTACAGAAGGTGAGAGTATTGCATTTAACGCCAAGCGTATCAGCTGTTACACCAGCCACAGCTACTATGACATTTTGTCCAGATCTCTCTCGTACGCTCATCACAAAATTTTCTCTGTTCAGAACCGCTCGCAAAAGTGCAAGCGACTTACATTTTAAGGTACACAAAAGTGCAAGCGACGGACACTTAAAGAAAAAAAAAAGGTACAACGGACATAGTGACGCTGTCTCGCGTGTACAAATCCCCTTACAATCAGGTGAAAGATGTCTATTGTCAATACTATCCAAAAAAACAACAACCGCCCCAGTACTGTCAATAACATCACACCGCCGCAGTACTGGACAATAATGTATAGTCGGTGACTAAAAACGTATCGTCGCAGCAGAAATGACAAATGCGCGCTACTAATGACCTTCTCTAGACCTTATCAAATCAGTGTGCCGAGTTAACAAATACGCCAGTTAGGTGTTGGATTAGTTGCATGGATCTACATCGCCACCCACACACTCGCCTAAAACACCCTTATTAATACTAATAATTTAAACAAAAATATATACTTTAAGGAAGCCAGTAAAGAAAAGGCCGAAATCCAATTGAACCCAAGCTCAAAAACAACTTTACAAAGTTAAAATAAGCCTACTCTTTGCAGATCATTGGCTTACGACGTCAGAAGTTGTCCACAGTATTTCTTAACTTCCTTTTGGCCAGCTTTCCTTTCTCCTACTAGCAGCCGGCCGGACCAGAAGTAAACATGACGATGACTCTAGCAGAACAAGCACCATATATTTATTTAACATTATATATATATATATATATATATATATATATATATATATATATATATATATATATATATATATATATATATATATATATATATATATATATATATATAATATATATAATATATAATATATAAAATCCTTTTTTGACCAACAAAGCTTATCTAAGGGAGAGAACTCGCACTTACAACTATATCACTCAACAATGTAGAAGTTATTTCCCTTATTCGGTATCGAACAAAATAATTAATTACAAATACTTAATAGACTACTTGGTTAATCATTTTTTATGTTAATTTGTTAGGTACAATAAATACGTGTTTTAAGTATCAACGTCATCAGAGAATGGGTGCGGGAGAAATAACGTGTACAAACGTTTTACCACAGAGACAGACAGACAGTGTTCATATAAGCTTTGTAAAAACACGATGAGTTTGTGGAGGGGAGGCTCAATGCATTGTGTGTGTGTGTGGTCAATAGGATGGTCATCACGGAAAGTCTGAAAGCGTCCAGAATGTGAAAAATTAAATTAAATTCAGACACAGTGGAAAAAAATAGTGCAGTGAATGGAATATAAGAGAGTAATGGATGGAATGGAGGCGTGGTGGCTGAGCCGTAAAGCGCTTGGCTTCTGATCAGGGGGTCCCGGGTTCGAATCCTGGTTAAGACTAGGATTTTTAATTTCGGGGCCTTTGGGCGCCTCTGAGTCCACCCAGCTCTAATGGGTACCAGACAATAGTTGGGGAAAAGGCGGTTGGTCGTTGTGCTGGCCACATGACACCCTCGTTAACCGTAGGCCCCAGAATTAGATGTCCTTTACATCATCTGCCCTATGGACCACAAGGTCTGACATGGGAACTTTACTTTAACTTTTTAATGGATGGAATATAAGAGAGTAGTGCATGAACAATAAGAGAGTAGTGCATGAACAATAAGAGAGTAGTGCATGAACAATAAGAGAAACTACAACAATTGTGACTCTGTAACCAGCAAACAAAAGTAACCAATGACTAGTGTCGCAATGTTAGGGTGTACTATGAAACTACCGGTAACTCTAGCTAATCAAACTCATGTATTTTTTTTTAACACGGACCCACAGGTGTACTGACAGGATAAGACATCTAACAAACAGATGGGGCTGTTCATCATTTCAGACAGATGATCAGAATGGCACTTATTTGACGAGGTATAAAAGGTTTCTGAGGTGTTATGATTACCTCCAGACATGGGAGATAATTACAATATTTGTTAATACTACATAAAATCAGACAGACCCAGGAGATTCATAGAAAACAAACTTTTTTTACCCGTAGTTTGGTTTGGTTTTGGTTTTTGGCACATCGGCACAATTTTAGGCCATGTCGTGCCTGTTTACCCGTAGTATTCACCAATGCTGCACATTACCACCCAGAAGTAAACGGCAACATGACTCAATAAGACCCGCCTCCAACGGATGTGACAAGATTCCAGCTTGAGCCCCGTTGATAACCAATCGGTTTATGCCGATCAAACCTAAGTCTTACTATTTTACCTGGATAATACACATTTAGCCTTGTGTTAGCCCTACATATCCCTACCTTAGCTGGATAATACACATTAAGCCTTAAGTTAGCCCTACATATCCCTACGTTAGCTGGATAATACACATTTAGCCTTGTGTTAGCTGTACATCTCACTATGTTAGCTGGATAATACACATTTAGCATCGTAGTAGCCCTACACCCCACTGGATAATACTAATGCACATTGAATTTGCAGTTTTACACAATTAACTTGTAAACAAAAAAAGGGGGGGGGGGTATCAAAAATACGAAAGTCTCGTTAACCAACAACTCGCTAAACAATAGTAACAGAGGGGAGGGGAGGGAACGAAGGGAGAGTGAGAGAGACACAGAGACAGAGAGAGAGACACAGAGACAGAGAGAGACACACAGAGACAGAGAGAGACACACAGAGACAGAGAGAGAGACACAGAGACAGAGAGAGAGAGAGAGAGAGAGAAGTGCTGTAAAGTGAAACAAAGTATAAACTTGTCTAACCACTTGGTTGTTATTTAGAACGTAGTGTACATGTGTAACCGTAGGTGACAGGGTCAAGGGTCATTAGGTACAAACACAGGTCTCTCTCCTTTAAAGCAGTAAAAGACGTTGACTTTGACGAGATTAAAAAAAAAGCCGTTGAATAAAATATGATACAAAGACACACTTCGGACGCTATTAGTTGGCTGTTTATTTTAAAATCAATATTCTGCTCATTATATAATTTGTGTGCCTACTTCAATATGCCTCTAACGACATCAACGAAGATATATTTCTACATGCAAGTTCCTTTAGAGAACTCTTCAATGTATCCAGCTTTAGGACAAAAGCCAAAGTTACAAAGGTACTAATCGGGGAACTTTTCTACACTGATTGCTGCATCTGCTACTCAGCTTCTAACTGGTTGACAAACTATCTGTTGCATGCCAGAAGTTTGTCTTAAATATTAATGAAAGCAAAGCTAAAATACTAGTTTAAAACTCAAGCACTGCATCTCGCGACAACAAGATAGCCAAGTCGATTGGCACCATGTCACAGCTGCAGAAAAGAGTGTGGGACAATACCTTGCAGACTAACAATACCTTGTCTTAGTCTACTGAACATGTGTGATGAGCACTCTGCTATACGGTAGCAAAATCATAGCCAACCTATTCGTGTGCATCAATGTTTATATTCAGTTAAGACATGAAGAACGCTTACTGAAGGAATGTTTTAGAAACTAGACTTCTCACAGAAATGACAAAATAAATTCATCTAAATGTAAACTATTGTTTAATAAGCTTGATTAATTGACTTTTTAAAAATATAGTAATGACAATTTATCAGTAATCTGTAGAAAGATGCACATTAAAAAAAATTGCATAAAATCAATAATGAACCAAATAAAAGTTCTGAAAAATTTCTATATATTTCTTATTTAGAAAACACAGACATGTAACCTAAGCACTACATGAGATAAAATGTAATTCCCTAATTGGTAACAGTTTGCTTTGCACTGACCTATGAGGCAGAAAGCTTCGCTGTTGCCCTAACTCAAATGAGTTACTGTGAGCGCTGTCAACACTTTAAACCAGTCATCTCCAACAATACCCCCAAAAGTGACATTAGTCATGAGTTATACAGACACACACATAACAGATTTCATTTAAAAAAGTTATGTTGAAAAGAAAAACAAATATATATGTGCCTTTTTTCACAATGACTCATTTAATCAACTCCCCGATATACAAGAATAGATAATGCCACCATTTTTGGACAACGCTCACAATAACTCATTTGTGTTAAGGCAACAGCGATGCCTTCCGTCTCATAGGTCAGTGCAAAACAAACTGTTACCAACTAGAGAATTACATTTTACACATGAAGTTGTTAGATTGTGTGTCTGTGTTTTCTACATATAGACATATTTTTTATGTCTCGCATCGTATCACATGTTGTTCATGCTTTGTGATTATATAGGTCATTGATTTTGTTGTCCTCTTTTTCAATGGATGCATTTGAAAAGACTATTGATAAACTTCTGGATGCAACGAAAGACTTGATTTTGATTTCAAGAATCGATTATCGATTCCATGACTATGTTTAAGCATACGGAACCCAAGTTGAACGCCTTGAAAATTTCAGTTATTTGTTCATTTAGATATATATCAGGTTTTGAACGCCTTGGAAATATCAGTTATTTGTTCATTTAGTTATATATCAGGTTTTTTTTTTAAAATAAGTGTGTAATTTTTTTTTCTTCGGTGTTTAGTTTTTTGTTTTCATTTGGGGGCCACCAAACTCGCTTCGCCTAGGCCTCCAATTACTAAAGGCTGGTCTTGCTGCTTGTAAACTAGTTCTACAATGTAAGAAATAATTTAATTCAGTGAGAAAAAAAAGTATAGGAATTTTAAAGAATCTTTGTCGGCTTAATTTCTAGGCGGCGCAAGCTTGAATGGCACGCTTTCAGTAAAGAAAAAAAAAAGTAGGTACATTACCGATTTTGAGCAGAAGGCGATGATGCAATCAAAATTTCAATAGCGATTTTAGCATTTGATGTGACAGACGGGCAGACAGCATAAATAGCAGATCTCCATAACTGGGGAGGCTAAAAAGTAGATTAGGACTTGTTTCTGGAACTAATATAGACAGACATGGAATTCTGTTTAACAACTTTTTTTTGACAGCCAAGACCAGGACTAGATGTTTAGAAGATCAGGACTAGATCCTACTTAAGAGGACTAGGACTAAATACTTACTTACTTTAGAAAACCAGGGCTAGATGTTTACTTACTATAGAAGACCAGGACCAGATGTTTACTTGCTTTAGAATACTTGGACTAGATGTTTACTTGCTATGGAAGACCAGAACAAGATGTTTACTCCCTTTAGAAGACCAGGACTAGATGTTTACTTGCTTTAGAAGACCAGGACTAGATGTTTACTTGCTTTAGAATACTTGGACTAGATGTTTACTTGCTATGGAAGACCAGAACAAGATGTTTACTCCCTTTAGAAGACCAGGACTAGATGTTTACTTGCTTTAGAAGACCAGGACTAGATGTTTACTTGCTTTAGAAGACTTGGACTGGATGTTTACTTACTATAGAAGACCAGGACTAGATGTTTACTCACTTTAGAAGACCAGGACTAGATGTTTACTTGCTTTAGAAGACTAGGACTAGATGTTTACTTACTATAGAAGACCAGGACTAGATGTTTACTCACTTTAGAAGACCAGGACTAGATGTTTACTTAGTTTAGAAGACCAGGGCTAGATGTTTAGTTAGTTTAGAAGACCAGGACTAGATGTTTACTTAGTTTAGAAGACCAGGACTAGATGTTTACTCACTTTAGAAGACCAGGACTAGATGTTTATTTAGTTTAGAAGACCAGGACTAGATGTTTACTTAGTTTAGAAGACCAGGACTAGATGTTTACTCACTTTAGAAGACCAGGACTAGATGTTTACTTAGTTTAGAAGACCAGGGCTAGATGTTTACTTGCTTTCGAAGACTAGCACTAGATGTTTACTTAATTTAGAAGACCAGGGCTAGATGTTTACTTACTTTACAAGAGTGTTAAGTTAACAAAAATCGGGAAGAAGAATATTGTGGACGATATTCATAATGACCCCGACATGAAAGTTGTTCTGACCTCTTAGAGATAACAGTCGCTCTTCACTCCCCCCCCCCCTCCCCCTTTTCTCACAGACACACCACAAGACATTTGTAATGAGATATGATACACGAAAAAGAGGTCAGGGGTAAAGGCAAAGCAAGTTGGTTTGTTTATTTTCAAAAGAAGAGAAACAACTAAACAAGAATGGCTGCCCTTTGACCTTGGGACAGAGAAAACATCCCAGACCACTTTCGCAGTTAACACATAATCTCATTGATTGAAGATTCCTACCCCCCATCCCTCTTTCCCAAACCATCTTCCTCGCACTCCACAATCTCAAAAACAAGCGTCCATGTAAACACATACACACAGACACTGTGAGCGACTCAACTGATCTCTACAGTAAGCCCTTTAAGTATCAGGGTGACGTGACATTGGTAGCAGCGGAAGGGCGCTCCTACAGGGAAGGGCGCTCCTACAGGCGGCGTTGACGTGAAAGCCCCGGACGAGGGGAACCACTGAACAGGACTTCCATACCAGTTTATAACAAGCCAAATATAATGATCTCTATTTAATCAACTAATTGGTACATTTTGTTGATTGATTCATGTTTCGTTAGGAATTATTAGGAACAGTAAATAATTGTGTCAAGTTTCATCTTGATCCGAGGATAGGAAGTGGGAGAAAATGTGTAACAGACAGACATACGACAGACAGACATACGACATACAGACATACGACAGACAGAGTGAGTTGATATACAGTTAATATATAAGCTTTGTAAAAACAAACTTGTCTGTGACTGGTTATGTTATGTTTGAAAAGAGTGAGTTATTTCATTCAATGTGCCCATGAGATGTCACGGTACTTTGAGTGAAGGATAATGACGTGGCAATGTACATGAGCAAGAAATATTTATTAAGTAAGGGATCGTCACTCTTCACTCTCAGCTAAGTAATGTCCAATCTTCAATGTATCTAATTTAACCTACCAGTTGTATATATCACTTCATAGGTCTGCTGCTGCGATGGACCGAGACCAAACGTTGTAGCACCGAGACCAAACGTTGTAGCATACCTGAACACTGAACACTATTGGTCTAAACTGCCCACAGGTTGCGACGCCGCTGGTCAGTGTTCAGGCTTTCTATAACGTTTGGTCTTGGATGGACTTTCTGCTTGTTATCACGTGCACTGCTAATAGGTCACGAGCACAGACACCAAAATCAACCAGATTTATTGAATCTATTTTAAACTAATAATCACCAAGTCTGGTAGTGTTGACCCGTGACCAACAAGATAGTGGAAAGACATAAAAATACAGCCACTGTTCCTCGCAATCCTCCCTTGTTCTCCATTAAAGTCAACGCCTATGCTATTCACTTTGCCAGTCTATTCAATAATATGCATTCAGTAGGAAAGCGGTCAAGTAAAGAGTTCATTTCTTCGCTCAGTAAGATGATTCGACCAACTACTTGGAATGGCCAGTTCATTTCTTCGCTCAGTAAGATGATTCGACCAACTACTTGGAATGGCCAGTTCATTTCTTCGCTCAGTAAGATGATTCGACCAACTACTTGGAATGGCCAGTTCATTTCTTCGCTCAGTAAGATGATTCGACCAACTTTGAAATGGCCAGTTAATTCGGTGAAAAAGAAAATGCCTTACAAGTGACATACAGATCTAGATGAGACAATAGTGAAAGCAGGGCATGTTGACCATGACAGGGTGACAAGAGAGCAGGTATCACGAGCCAGGTGACAAGAATGTAGTGTCAGCTCATGTAGGAAAGGAAACAGTTGACACTTTAATCTACACGCTATTAGGTTTGAACATTTGAACTTGAATGTACTTTTCTAACCGACGATTCGAGGGTTGGGAGGGGGAAATAATTCAATAGAGAGGGAAAAAAAGGGGGGGGCATGGAGAGGAGAGCTTAGTGTCGCATTGTTACATTAGCATATTATTAAAGAAGCTAGAAAAGATTTACCTAAACACTATGCATCAACAGATTCCATTATATTTTCATTTTATATACATTATACATTTATATGATTTATCCAATGGTCTATAAACCAGACCTTAGATGATAAGCTCTTAAATTGTAATTATTCATTATATAATGAAACAGGTAATAATGAATCAAAATGTGTAATTTTATTATTTTGTTTTAATCTAGGAGCGTAACTAGATGTAATGGAAAGGGGGGGGGGGAGGAGATGCCCTCGTTCCCAGGGCCATTGGGGTATAGATTTAAAAAAAAAAGTTTTCATCAATTTAACCCCAATGAACATGATTCGGCGGTGATCTATACAGACGTGATTTTCGACATTCTATTAATTAGGGTCGGTGACCATCGCATTACAGATTTACAGATAAAGACATTTCCATGAAGTGGAACCTGTCAGTTACATAATATCAGAAAGTGTCTCTTTGTTTTTACCTAACCCACAGGGGAAACAACATCATTCTAGATCTATGACGACTTTTAATCTCAGGCATTAACAATGTAAACAATAACAATCAATGCATTCTTGACTCGGTAGGCAGCTACCATCTCGACTCTGAATTAGTCTCTATGGTAAGGATAAAGTTATCTCTGTGAATACACATCTAGATCTATTTTAGATTAACAGATAGTCTATATTTAGACCTACAATTAAGGGTAGATCTAGATCCATGTATCTCATGTAGATCTAGTAGATTCTAAAATCTATATCTAGATTTAAATCTAGAATCTATTTCTGATTCTAGATTAGTTTACTTTAGATCGAGCTCAAAGACATATTACAGTATTTTACTCTAGGTCTAGGGTTAATCTAGATCTAAAGTATTACATAGGCCGTGTTTAAGGTAAATCTACATTTTTATAAATCAACTGGAGTAGTCTATACACACTGTAGTCTTACCAGAAACGGTCAAATGTTTGTAATAATCCTGATATAGACTGGTTGAAAAACACGCCGGTTCAGTAACAGGACTGGATTCCCCTCTAACACAGCACAAGACAGAACGTTTCGACACGACCAAGCGGCCAGGCGAAGTCTCTCACACAAGCTGTACAAGAGAGTTGCCGGCCTGTTGAAAAGGGAGGGGAGGGGCAACGAAGCCAGCGTTGAAACCAGTCAAGACACTATTAGGGTGGATGACTTGAGGACACTTCGTTTAGGGAGCAACTGCTTTTGTACGTGTGTGTGGGGGGGGGGGGGGAAGGGATAAAGAACAGAAGAAAGCAAAAAAAGAAAGAAAAAAAAAACACGTGCCCATGTTGTTGTTTTAGAATGCGAAAATAAGCCACACACTCGCATACAGTTGACCTCAGAGGCAAATCTGTGATCCGTGGAGAAGAAACAAAAACTGCTGACATTCACACCAAGTTGTGATACACATAATTATAATATTTAAAATAAGTCTAGATCTAAGTAAATGTAGATTATTCATTTAAAAACGAGTCATCCTTGGCTCACTTTAAAACCAGGTGTCAGCGCCACAAAGAAAAGTGAAGTGGTCTCCAATGATTCCGTCTCTAGATCACCGCTTTCTTTCACCCTTAAAACTAATTTCATTCTGTTTATTTTTTTCTTTAAAACAATGGGCGCAATAAGTGACATCTGAATGAAAAACAATGAATAGGACAGTAGTTATTGAAGTGGAAGATCAATTAGAAAGAGTTCGAATCTCTCGCCAGCAACATTTCTGATTGATATTTTTTTTTTGTTTCTAGGAGTTTAAGTAGAAATGTCAAATCAGAGTTTGAGACGTGATTTAATTAATAGTCTATAAGGGACATCAATACATAGCAACCTTCTAACTATTGAAAGATGTAAACAGTTTCTAGTCCGTCTTTTATCTTGTTTCTTAACTCAATAAATTGTGTACATAGTACAATAACAATTGAGTTAAGGACGCCCCGTTGGAAATTGTCATGAACACGAGATACTATCAAACTAAATGTTTGTTTTTCTTAACTATGAATCTGTATATTATAACGTGTTTGGCCCTAATTATTCCCTAAATATGTGACCTATCCTGAGATTAAACACACACACACATACATGGATCAAAATAATCCTAAAATGTGATAGTGCATTTAGTCTTGACTAGATAACTGTTGTCTGTTAGTTCAGTAACAGAAAGACGCAATTTGCTCGAAACTGGAAATCAAGGATAGAGCCAAGTATAGAACCAAGGATAAGACCAAGTTTAGAGCCAAGGATAGAACCAAGGCTAGAGCCAAGGACAGAACCAAGGATAGAGCCAAGGATAGAACCAAGGATAGAACCAAGAATAGAGCCAAAGACAGAGCCAAGGATAGAACCAAGGATAGAGCCAAGGATAGAGCCAAGGATAGAATCAAGTATAGAGCCAAGGATAGAACCAAGGATAGAGCCAAGGACAGAACCAAGGATAGAGACAAGGATAGAGCCGAGGATAGAACCAAGTATAGAGCCAAGGATACAACCAAGGATACAGCCAAGGACAGAAAAAATGATAGAGCCAAGGATAGAACCAAGGATAAGACCAAGTATAGAGCCAAGTAAAGAACCAAGGATAGATCCAAGGATAGAACCAATGATAGAGCCAATGATAGAACCAAGGATAAGACCAAGTATAGAGCCAAGTAAAGAACCAAGGATATATCCAAGGATAGAACCATGGATAAGACCAAGTATAGAGCCAAGTATAGAACCAAGGATAGAGCCAAGGATGAAACCTAGGATAGATTTGATGGGGATTCTGCTAAAACAAATCGTGAGATTCTTCGCGCTACAAAACTCACGGTGACATGATAAGAATTTTAAATGTATTTTGTTACAGTTGACATTATTTTTTTTGGGGGGGGGGGGTTAAAGCAATACATCCTGGAGTTCATAGCAGATGTCTTCAGTTTGACAAGCTGCTTAAGTCCCAAATAAAGTGCACACAGATACAAACACAACAATCCAATGCGCATGTAGAATGGGGTTATGGCGGAGTAGAAAATGCCTCATTTTTTTAAAAAATGTAACATTCATTTAGTTTCTAAGAGAAATAGAATCTCTCTATAAGTTGAATAAAGGAGGTATTTGTTGTTGTTTTTTAAAGTATTTTTTTTTCACTTTAATAAACCAAGGCTTAATAAATTACATCAGAGGAACAATAGTCTGTAAGTAACAGTCTGTAAAGAATTCAACATGTAAATGTTTATGTGCATTACATTTGAAACAGTCTCGTGTTTATATTCACAAAGTTGTCAACAGGAGTGATATTTCCTTGTACCAAGTTTAAAGACTCCGTTATTCTATTGTAGTCGCCAATGTAGGAAGACTTTGGAACGGTTAAACTAATTGAAAAGTACCCGGATGTTTAGGAAGTCTAGCACCGTTAAAGAATTACTATATTGAAAACCATGTGGACATGGTATAATTAATTTAATTAGCTTGTAAATTGACAGATAAGACAAACCATATTCTATTTTTATTTCGTCATAAAAAAAAAAACAACAACAAACAAGTCATGTGTGGTATTGAAAGTTGACGCTATGGACTAAAACAAACTATCTTCAATTTTCAATAATGATGATTCACATGAAACCACTCAAAGTTCATTGATGGCTTTGATCTAAACACAGCACTATCAACTAAAATAGAAAACAACAAGTAACGCAATAGTTTTTTTTTTTAAAGACAATTCCTGTCTTTTTACTGGAATAAATAACTAATACTCATAAGCAATGAATTTTAAAAAATGAACCTTTTTTTAAAAACCAGGCCCTATTCCCCCTCCCACTCCAGAAAAACAAACACCCCTGGTTACGCCTTTGTATATATCTACTTAGAGTATATAAATATCTAGTTGGATGGTATAGATCCAGACTACAAACATGAACAAAAAAGCAACAGAAGTCTAGACAAGAGGCGTAGTGAACAAAACGTGCACCCGGGCCAAGGTACTTTATTGACACCTCAACCCCCCCCCCCCTCGTAAACATCACATAGACATATAGGCTGCGTGTGGCGCCCCCCCCCCCCCTGAGGGTGGCTCAGGCATCGTGTCCCCCTTCCCCCCCCCTCACTACGCCTCTGGTCTAGATTGAATTTTACATAAGTTATAATATATATATATAAAAGTTGTAGTTTATCTTACCAAGTATAGGGACAGATTAAATAATGATCATTTCTGTATTGACTCTCTATTGTCAAACAGTGCTTTGATCAATAATGTACATTCATTTTGAGTCCCAACACTCATCTGTTTCGGATCATGTTCTCCATTAGGCTCGCTATTTGAGAGATGCAGCGCTAATGTTAAGGTAACAGTGATCCAAGTTTTTATGTTGCCAGTTCAACACATCGGCTTTTACAATCAAGAGAACGTCATTTCTAGTGCAAACATTGTTGACATCACTGAAATTGTTTTTGAAGAGTTGCGTCCCATTTCGTACTTGTCCCTCTTTCTGGTGTGACAAAAATATTGCCACGTGTGGATTGAAGGTACAAAATAAATTGTTTTTAGGTAGTAGACCTATTCTTACTTATGAAAACGAAATCAGTAAAATGTTAATATCATTTATCTTATCTTATCTTATATATTACAGACGTTACTTAAAAAAAGAAGATAATTACGTCCTACACATTTAATGTGTCAATGTAGTCATGCATGTTAATCAATGACTTAAACTCTGCTAAGTCGTTGGTTTTCCGGCTGATTCAGGCAACCCATTCCATTCTTTGATCATACAAGGGAAGAAAGAGAACTTGCACGAATTTGTTCTAGCATACGGAAAAAGAAATGTGCCTTGTGTCTTTCTGAGTATTTCATTAGTGTTTGGTTTTTCTATTTGTAAGTTATGGCCAAGTGTTTTATGTGTTATAGCTAGTTTACTTTTTATTCTTCTGTCCTGAAGTGTCTCTAAGTTTAATGATTTTACTCATGGTGTTACTCAGTTTTTCCAAATGTACGTAGTAGCCGTTCCTTTGCTGTTTGATCATTACTCCGGCTCATGCAAATCTTTAACAAAACGGTCCATTTATCTTCGGGGAAAGACAATGCTTTCATTTCGATTTCAAACTTCTTTAGGAAAATATCCATGGTCTATTTTATTCTCATCAAATAGGGCACTTTTATATTTCACTAATCCAGACACATCATTTTTCTTTCCAGTACCTACAGCTTTAGCTTTTTCTTTTTTCAATTGACAATTTTTCCTTCACTATGGCTAACCTTTCTTTCTCCATAGCTAGCTTCTCAATTTCTTTCTCCATAGCTAATTTCTCTTTCTCTATTTCTTTACCCATGCCATCTAGATAGTCGACTTGTCAAAAAAAAACAAAAAAAAACAACTAACACATACAAACTTAAACTCTATAGCCATATCACAAGATCTCAGGGTTTACAAAGACCTTTCTTCAGGGAACAGTACCAGGGAAAAGAAGAAGAGGAAGACAGAGAAAACGATGGGAAGACAACTTAAACAAATGGACGGGCCTGTATTGGAAAGAAGATCTATCCAACGCAAAAGATGGAAAGAAATGGAGAAAGACGGTCAACAGATCTTGTGTGGTACCCAACGGTTCAATTAAGAGATAGGTGAAGGTGAAGATAGTGGAGGTCTGCCATAACACGGTATAAGAAGAATGTCAGTAAACAGTGAGTAAAGATTCATTCAAATCTATCACAAGCCGCCCCATCCTCCCTGGGAATTTCTCCATTCCTATTCGTCTTCCTTCAAAAGTTATGTCATACTTTCTCTCTTCTAATGTTGTATTGCTCGATACATATTCCTTGGACATTGAGCTTTCTCGTGATTACAAGTGCGTTATGAAGGATCAAAGGAGAAATGACAAATATATGCGCGATAAATATAATACATGTAGATTTATTCATGACTTATTCATAGTGGCTTGCCTGGTCTAGTTTTACATCGCGTTATTTGGTCTTACAAGAACCTGTTCCTAGAGTTACAATATCTGATAAATAGTGAAATTATCTATCTATCTATCTATCTATCTATCTATCTATCTATCTATCTATCTATCTATCTATCTATCTATCTATCTATCTATCTATCTATCTAATCTATCTATCTGTCTGTCTGTTTTTTAGGGAATGTCGATCTATATGTCTGGCAATTTACGTCTCGAGAGATGATCTCTTTGCATTGAGTCACAAGTCGTGCATTCAGAAGAATCAGGGGGCTGCAACATATTCAGCCTCACCGGGCCGGGAAGAGGGGGGGGGGGAAGACTACATCATAACTAGCCTATCTCCTGCACCAGCTGTGCTCCTCTTCTTCCGCCCCCACCCTTCATGTTTGCCCTCCCCAGCTGTTGATATGAATGATAAAACGTCTCGTGTCACATAAATATTTAGATCTTTAGTAGATCTTACGCCCTCGTGTCCTCCTGTAAATCCCCATACATTGCTCGGCACGCTAAAAATAGATTTATCCTTCAATCATCACTAACACTATTCGCATCAAGGTCTTCTCTCGCTAATCCCATTCTATTAATTAGTCTCACCTTTCTGTGCGCACACTCCGTTTCAACTCCACATTGTGTGGATATCCGGGATGTCAACAACGATTTGGACGCCACGACACTTAATGAACAAGATTTGTGGCTGCTCTATGTATGGCTGTGTGAGAGACCCGACAACAGCTCTTGTGGACAATATTTATGTCTTGGGAAAGTGAACGAGTCTTGAAGACGAGGGCCAGTATTAGACTTGTGTTCCAAATGTTGGGCTAGCGTTGCTTCTCTAAATTAGAGGTTTACGCAGATGAATGTTTATATTGTTTAATGTTTATATTTTTGATGCATATGCTGCCACTGGCGGATCCAGAAATTTGAAGGGGGGGGGGGCGATTTTTTTCCAAATCCTAACCCTAACGCCCAGTAAACCCTAACCCTATGCAGAGAGCTCAGACGTAAATGAGTATTTCAAAGAAATAGAACACATTGAAAAATACTGTGAAGACAATTTTTTATTATTAAATGTAAAAAAAAACCAAAGAAATGATAATCGATTTTCGTATGGAAAAGAAGGAACATGATATTGTTTCTGTAGCTGGAGAGACTATTGAAATTGTGCAAACCTTTTAAATACCTTGGTACTATCCAAGACAATAAACTAAATTTTACTGCAAATACTGATTATATCAGCAAAAAAGGGCAGCAAAGATTACAATTACTAAGAAAACTGTCCTCGTATAATGTTAGCGAAAAGGCCTTGGCTATGTTTTATCACGCTCACATCTGCAATATTTTAAGTTTCAATATCACTGCCTGGTATGGCAATCTGAGCATTAAAAATAAAAATAAACTTTATAGAATCCCAAATGCTGCTGGTAAAATCATTGGCAAAAAACAAACCCCATTTGAGCAGTTGTTTGCGACAAACATCTATAAAAAAGCTAACAAGATAGTCGAAATAAAGAATCACCCTTTGTGTCAGGATTTGTGATTTTACCATCACAAAAGAGATACATACACCGATTGCAAAGACAGACACAAACACTCTTTTGTTACCCTGGCAATCAAATCATTAAATACGAACAATCTGGTATAGACTTTGTCACATGTAAACTATGAGTGAGTCTGGTGTGAATGTACACTTTGGTTTCTTATAGTTATAATGTTTTTTGTTTGGTGTAATGCACAAATTGTAAGACTATTTCTATACGGATAATATAGATTATTATTATTATTATTATTATTAAACGTGCGTACAGCATATATTTATATGTATATATGTATATATGTATATATATATATATATATATATATATATATATATATATATATATATATATATATATATATATATATATATATATGTATAAATATTCGATATATGAGAATAAAATAAGACTGTTTCTCAATCTTCGGCGAAAAAAAAAGAAAAAAAAAACAGTCATGTTGAGGCCTTTCTCTTGCAAGCTTGGGGTGTTTTGGAGAGCGCTATAAGCTTCCTCGGTGGGGTTCGTGCCGACACCCAAAAGCGTTTTCTTGCATTTTTCACTGCAGAAACGCATTCTCCTGACATCTACAGCTCATTATTTTTTAAGGGGGTTCGGGGCGAAGCCGCGACGACAAAAGCGTTTTCTTGCATTTTTCACGGCTAAAAGGCATTCTCCTGACATCTACAGCTCATTACTAATTAGTGGGGTTCGGGGCGAAGCCCCGACTCCAAAAGCGTTTTCTTGCATTCTTCACCGCAGAAACGCATTCTCCTGACATCAACAGCTTATTATTCATCAGTGAGGTTTGGGGCGATGCCTCGACGCTAAAAGCGTTTTCTTGCACTCTTCCCTGCAGTAACGTATTCTCCTGACCTACAGCTCATTATTCATTCTATTATAAAGGACCTTTTGAAAAATGTGGGAAAATATTCTAATATGAATTTATAGTCCCTTAATACATTGCAAATACAACCGATTTATTCCTTGAAAAGATAAGATACCCCACATATTTAGATTAAGGCTTTGAGGATCGCCGCCGAAAAAAAAAATTCGATTAATAATATTCAATAATATTCATGAATAAATTGTGAGTTATAGTCCTAAATTTATTTAACTAGAAAAATTTGAGATAGAGTAAAGGTTGGAAAAAGTCGACTAGGAAAAGATTATCTGGCTTTTGAACTCATCTCAACCGTGACTATTATATTGAAAAAATTCGTTTGAATATAACTTTTCCAAAGAAAAGTCTTTTTTAAAATAGTTATGATAAATTCATGTGAAATTACACAAACTCTGTCTGGAAAGGGGAAGGGCGGTAAAATGAAAACGATTAATCCTCGCTCCTTTTTATAATTTCTGCTAATGATTGCGTTTTGCATTAAAGAATAGGGGTTGGCGACTCGATATAAGAATTTACTTTATAGCATATATAAATTATATTGGTAGTTCATTTTTTTAATATTGTAATTTCTTACTATAATACAAAAAGAAAAAATATTGGTTTGTCGGATGGGGGGAAGGTGATTGCATGTATCGCACTTCCACCTGTTTATATTATATAGATATTCGACTAATTTCGTTCACACACTATGATTTCTCCATAAAAGTAGGACCGCCCCCTCCACTCAAACGGTTTAGATGGGAAGGGCAGTAGAGGTATTCGATCCTCCTCTTCCAATCGGCCAACAGGTGAACGACATAATATAAAGACCGGTTAAAATACCAATAACAAGTTTTAATCATATAGATGTTTAATTGATTCTGTTAGCAAGCTGTGATTACTACAAACAAATAGGACCGTCCCCCCCCCACTCGAAAGTTTATGGTGGGGGGGGGGCGGATTGATGCCATCGCCCCTTTCCGACCCTACCAAATCAGCCAAAATACTAGAAAGGGGGGGGGCGAAATAATCTAAAATAGGTTGAAATATAAATAATTAGTATATATTATTAACATAAGTAATAAATTCGTATACAAATTGTGTGAATTCTATACCAAAATTCGTCCGCCCCCACTTGGGCGATCGCCCCTACCACCCCCCCTGGATCCGCCAGTGTATGCTGCCCATATATATAATTTTTTTCCTTTTAACAAAATAATATATTTTTTTAAAGTCTAGAAAGTTATTGTTTGCATTATTATCCTGGGTCAGGATTTTGTGATTTT
>JAZGLO010000199.1:0-23227 GCA_036873155.1 Biomphalaria sudanica | reverse complement strand
GCCAGAGATCTAATACCCGTCCAAGTGAGTTCAATTTTTTTCATATACTTACAGATATACTAATATCTGTTCTAGTGTTAAGGCTCGATAAAAAGGTCTTGAAATGTTAAATTAATATCAAGAAAAAATGTAAATAAATAAATGATTGATCAAAATTTGTATTAAGAAATTAATATTTAGATGTACAAAAAAAAACAGGATAAGGTATAATATTACATTTTCTCTATTATTATGTTTGGCTTATTATACTTTAGATGTCTGTATATACAAAGTATATTCTAGATAAGTTGCATACGTTCGCCCCTTTATAAATTTGTATCATAATGAAAACATGCGTTTTCTAATAAGTGGCCATTTGAGGAATCCGCTTTCAAAGAATGTGGACCACAGAAAGATGACAATTGCATGCTATTAAATAAATTCTTCGCTAAAAGCCAGTTTTCCAATCAGGTAATTTGAAAAATGATTAATCAACTCCCCCTCAATACTGTTTAATATGTCTATTACGAACTATTGTATGACGTCATGTTTGACGCAATTTGGCGAAACAACAATGATTACTAACAGTCCTGTGATAGAATTTTATTTAGCGCATGAAAATATAATTTTTACTTAACTCACAAACCAATCAACGTCAGTCTTTCAATTTCTCTGCTTTGTCACGCCATTCGAGGAAGTAGGCCAGGTTGTGTTTTGAAGTTTCCAACCGACGACCCTGAGACTCCACGACTCATCCCGACATCAGTCTGGTTATTAATTGTGCACATTTATCATTTAATTATTCATCTATTCTATGTAATGGTAACACGTATTTGTTAAATTGTTTGTCGCACTGCCAGCGACTTGACCAGGAACGTACAGAAGGAATAGGCGTTTTTAGCCTGAAAGCATCAACTGTGCTGAAACCAAATGTCAGTGCGAAGCATCCTTCTCAGCACTAGCTGTGATGAAATCTTAGTTTTGAGGCACCTCTCCAGGGTGAACAAGACATTCTAGTGTCTCTAACATCTCACCAAGGAAAGACTTTCTTTGCCGACAAAGTATGCCCACATAGGTGATTAGCAGAGTCTACTCTAATTTAATTGTGTTTGTCATACATTAAAATTTTATATTGTAAATAAATAATTAAAATGCTTAAAATGGGAAGATGCCCAAAAAATTAATAGTTTTATTCTTTATTGTTAATAAACAATGTTATATTATAGTAGCTAATAATTCAGTTTTATAAATCATTTGATAAATTAAAGAATTCGACTTTTAATTGTATTGATATGTTCAACGTAAACGTTGGCGCGAAGAGAATATCGTCTGCGTCTGTTTTCCAACAGCTCCTCGTCACTACGCATGCGCGCAATAAAACCTCTACTGCATTCGAGGATTAAGACTTAATTCGATAATGATTAAACATTGAACATTCTAGTTGTAGTTACGTTTTGCATTGTTTGCTTTTTGCTAAGCAGGCTTTACTCCTGTGACCGTTGTATGACCCTCTATTATCGGCTGTCAATAGTTAATGCTGTTATGAAATGATTGCAACGAACGATTTATTTTATTAAGTTGGATTCAGATAAAGAAGCTTACAACTGTGGAAAGGCTATTATAATTTGGGTTGCGTCAGGGATCCGCTAATTACATGTATTACATGTAAGGGGGTCCAAGAGATAAAAGAGTTTGAGAACCTCTGCCTAAACTCCATCCTTGCCAACGGAATAAAGCCTCTGCAAAAAAATCCATAAACTTGTCTATTGATATTCTAATTCTATTCGATGTATTTGTGTTTCCTCTCGCCCAAACAATTTGTTGACTTTGAACGTCGGGAAGTTCTGTCCATTGATTGAGAGCAACTTCAGTCCCGTTGAAAACTTCAGAAACATAGTGCTCAATACTCGGGGAACAAACACTGGACTAGTCAGCTACTTATGATTCCATGTACCTACTATGTACACATTGGTGAAATGTAAAAACTAACACACCAAATGTTTTTTTTTTAAATTGTGAAAATAACTAAACAATGCAAGATTACTTTAACAATCATTGTATGTCTAATTAAAGTAATGATCCTAGCAATGGAGATGCTACAGAACGAGACCCTACTAGATATCACTGACCAAAGAACGCTTCACAAATGAAACGATTAAAAACAAGACTAACGCAGCGACCTGCTAGCTACTGTCAACAACAACAAAAAACACAATTAAAAAAACACAAGCTCTATGGACATAAAACAAGGTCTCGCTCGCAAAGACCTTCCTTCGGGGAACAGTACCATGAAAAAAAGAGAGGCAGATAGAAAGCGATGGAGATAATTATCTTATCTTATCTTATATAATACAGACGTTACTTCAAAAAAACAGATGATTACATGCTACGTAATTGCATTGTCTGTATCAGATATATCAAAATGTCACATTTCTGTTATTTACTTTCTTCATTTTTTAACTGGACGCTTCATTAATAATTTTATTGTTTTATTTTGGGTTTCAATAACTTGAAATACCAACAGATATTTCTGTGACAATGCTGATCTATTCATCAAAAATGCAGGCACACTCACACAAGCAGACGTTTTATTATTATTATTATTATTGAGCTGTAATACATTTGTAATTCTTAGTTCATTATTTTTGTTTCCTTTCTAGTTTCTTCTATACATTACGAAACCGCTTTCTTTGTGTTTTTGTTTGGTGAAAATATGAAAGCATACAATGTAATGTCACGCAGAACGCTGACTATAGGTGTCATACACGTGATTGTAGGATTTCGTTATGTAACTCTTTGTTTTCTAACTTATTAAAGCTGTTAGTCAGAAGCTCAGCTGCATAGCTACTTGAATCATCTCAACGTGTCTCAGAGTCATAGACTTTGTGTCGATACGAGTCAGAGTCATAGACTTTGTGTCGATACGAGTCAGAGTCATAGACTTTGTGTCGATACGAGTCAGAGTTTCTCAAATCGATTACAAAAAAAAAAACAAGATTACAAAGACAGTTTGTGTGGAAACACAAACTCAAAATCGGCCCCCGAAGTGGTCCACCCAGGCAGGCTTCAATATTTTCCGAAAGAACATTCAAATGAAATTATATCAAAGACAAATGAGAGATGAGAATGGAAAAAGAACAGATCTTGTGTAGTGTCCCAACGGTACAGCAGATCACAGGATAGGGGCAAGTGAATGCAAAATTAGATGTGAACCTGGCCTAACTAGTTCCCCTTTCAGACCTTGTGGTCTATAGAGCCGATGATGTTAAGTTCATCTGTTTTTATGGTGTACGGTTAACGAGAGTGTCATGTAGCCAGCACAACGACCAACCGCCTTTACTTTTCCCCAACTAATATCAGGTACCCATTGGAGCTGGGTGGACTCAGAGGCGCCTAAGGATTCCGAAGTTGAAAATCCCAGTCTTCACCAGGATTCGAACCCGGGGCCCCCGGTTCGGAAGCGGAGCGCTTTACCGCTCAGCTACCGCGCCTCTCATGGCCTAACTGAAGTCTTATAATAGATGTAATTGTTAACTTATAATGCTTACTAATTAGCTTTTTCTCTTTAAAAAACTGCTCGCATAACTGATTTTAAAAATTAGATTTTTTCGCTTTCAGAAAAAAAAAAGTAGCCGTTGCATCAGAACTTTGAATGGTCTAAAATATTGTGATGTCGGATTTTCAATATCTTTTCTAGTTTACGAGATCTAAACGGGACGGACGGACAGACATTTCGCACAAAACTAATAGCGTCTTTTCCCCTTTCGGGGGCCGCTAAAAAACAACAAAAAACTGTACAACTTTTATCATCTTAGTCCACGGAGGGATCAATAGTTCCAACATTTCTCATCACTATTTTAGTGTCTACCTTTTTTTTTTCTCTAGAACTGAGTATGGTAAAAGGTTGTTGGGATTAACAAAGGAACTTCATCAAAGCATTCTTACACTTTCGAAAATGTTCTGGAAACTGGGGTTGTCTGAGGGCTGCATATGTAATAGGGTTGTAGGTACTAGTAGAAAGAATACATACATATGTTAGACATACATGGATAGCAGCACCAGGAACCATGTTTTTAAGAGAGAAAGTAGTGAATTAAAATGCTACGAAAATACGGGAATGCGCCGACCGAGGTTCGAACCCGTAACTCTGGATTCGACACCACCGCCTAGCGTTAACGCACCAAACGAACTTAACCTCTAGACCATCGGAATGAACTAAATACGAAGTTGCAAGGTTTTGGAAAATCTGTCGATCAGGCATCTTGACAGCATTTGAGAAAAAGTTGAAGATTTACAAACGTGGACATAGAGAAGGAAGAATTAAAATATTTTAACAAACTGAAGAAATTTTATGATGATTTAAAAGTTCATGATACTACCGGCAAAGATTATCAGAAAAAAATGTTTTTAGAGATAATTGACACAACTGCTGAACAATTTTCACTGCGTTTTGAACAATTTCTAAAATTCGAGTACACCTCCAAATTTATAAAATATCCAGATACAGTAGATTTTGAAACTCTGGATTTCACAATGTTTTCTTGGATGGGATTACACGACTTTGAAATGCAACTTGTTGAGTTTCAGTCCAGAGCAATTTGGAGACAGAAATGTATTGACTTACGAATACGACTTGAATTAATTGAACGTGAACGGTTAAATGGATCATTAGAACCTCAGATATTTGCAGAAAATGAGATTCTTCAAGTTTGGAATGACCTGCCTAAAACTTTCAATTCTCTGATAAAAGTAGCAACATCCATTCTGTCAATTTTCTCGTCTACTTACTCATGCGAATCTTTATTTTCTACAATGAATTATATAAAATCAGATGGCCAGAAGTTGCTTGACCGATGAACTAAGTGCGCGTGTGTAACTTTGAAGAATACACGTTATACAGCAGATATCAAACTGTTATCGTCTACCACACAACAGCAGAAGTCGCACTGATTGACCTGCCCTAAGACTTCAAATCTGTAGGTCAGGATAATAAAATTGAACAAACAAGTAATATTGTTACTAAGCTGTTTTTATACATGCAGTTGACTTTCTGGCTATAGCACTTCTTTTATGTAGCGGCGTCACTAGTAGACCTACTGGGCACGCAACAATCTACATTGTTTTTAAATTGAAATTAATTGGCACTCGGACTGAAAAAGGATCGCCAGCCCTGGCCTAGTCTCTTTTAACGCTGAATGTGATTGTAAAGAACAATGGTAACATTATGTATTAGACTGTTATCTTAGCACAGACTAGAGACTTGTGAAAATATGTCATGCCAAAGTAGACCAGGTCGGTGAAGTTCAAACGTAAAAGTATCTCGTCCAACAGTTAGAGAAAAGTAAAGACTACTTAGGTTGCTTTAGAAAAACAAAAGGGGGGGGGGGGGTCTTTTTGTACTTAAAGTTCTTGAAGAGCCCAAAATGAGTTGTTTGGTGAAGTGTGTAAATATAGGTCATTGTCTTTTTAATGTCAGCATGCCAACGTTTCAATATTAACTTACGTACACTAGTCAGGTTATAGGTCAGAGGTTGTAGGTCTCTGGTTTTTTTAGCCTCCCCCCCCCCAATCATTTCACTTTTTTATAACATTTCCCTGTGCCTAGAGATATTGTTCTAAGATACACAACATAAACATAGCCGACTTAGCAAATTCTAATGCGACTTCATCACCTTACATCGGAACAATCTGGAACAATCTTTTCTCGGCAATAACATAAACATACACCAATAGGGACACCATTTAGTAAGGAAACTTGAAATTGATTTTTTCTTCTCGTTACTAATATCACCTCCCACCCCGCCCTAAATTAATGAATATTATATACACACTAGGTTTACAACAAGACAATGAAACAAAATTCCACTTCGCACATTGTGGAGTCACGTTCAGAAGTCGCCAGACATTTCATATTTAATGTTAGGATAAAGGCAGAGACAACTATGCCTCTACTCCTGAGAGATTAACCCTGGCAGTGAAGACCAAATGTCACCCAAATAGCATGTAGTTTATATACAATCCAATCTGTTTGGATCGAACTTCAAGAGGCTCAGCTTATTCAACATATCCGATATTTTACATAAGTTCAACATATCCGATATTTTACATAAGTTCAACATATCCGATATTTTACATAAGTTCAACATATCCGATATTTTACATAAGTTCAACAAACCCAGTATTTTACACAAGTTCAACATATCCGATATTTTACATAAGTTCAACATATCCAATATTTTACATAAGCAAATGTTTCCGACTAGACCCAAGTTTAATATAGAGCCAGGCTGTTATTCGCGTGTTCTGTTGGTTTTTTTTTGTGTGTAAATGCAGAAGTCAATTAGTCTCTCCTAAAACACCGTCATAGCTCTCTTATTGTTTTCCTTCTGTTACTTTTCTTTTCTGCCAAAGAGAGGGGGAACTTTGATCTTTGAAACATATACCTGCTCTGGCCGTTATCGCATAACTCTGCAAATGTTCGCAGGCCGAGATCCCTCTGATATATTTAGATGGATGTAGATCTAGATGTAATAACTATGAACCTGTGTATTGATTAACAAAATGATTGACGGTGCAATATGTTGGACTGAGTGCGTGATAAGTTTTCACAGCTTTCATTACAAAATAACACGTGTAATTTGATTGGTTAAGGCTAACTTAACTATTTGTAAGTTAGTGATTTAAAAAAAAAAGAATTATTTCCAGTCAGAAAAACTCTTGAAACCTAGAATCTTATTTTAGAACGACAGGTGTACCGAGTATCTATAATATTCTCAAAATTATTAGCTGAGAGAGAGAGAGTTATAAATAATATATATCTTATAACATCATGATGTGCCCTTGCATGATGATACATTGATTTATTTATATCATTTCGATGTGAAACAATTCACCTTGATGTTTTACGAGTTTCTTTACAAACAAATTGTTTAGATCTGCTGACATCAGTTTCCTCTGTACACTTCAGAAATCTAAAACAAACAAAAATTTCCAGATAGAAATCATTTTGCTCTAAACATTCGCCGTCTCTTTCTGAAGTACAAACACACTCACAAGACACTTGTAATAAGAAATTCCTGGTCGCCTTTCATTGATTGCTTTAGCATTTCCAAACATTCTCCGAGTGTGTCAGGGAATTCATTCTTTCTGCCATTAACAACAGATCAGTAAATAGATGTGTACTCGTATATAGCAAAATAAAATTTTGGGCTTTAATTGAATAAATATATAAGAAATTCACCATTTATTTGTTTATAAGAAAACCCTTTACGTTTCCATGTCTCATTTAATAATGGCTTATTTTAAAAAAAAGATTATAGATTAGTGTGCTGTCTTTATATTTAGTTTGATGTCGCTATATTTAGTTTGATGTCGCTATATTTAGTTTGATGTCGCTATATTTAGTTTGATGTCGCTATATTTAGTTTGATGTCGCAATATTTAGTTTGATGTCGCTATATTTAGTTTGATGTCGTTACAATTAGTTGATGTTGTTACATTTAGTTGACCTTAGAATGTGTGTGTCAATGTTTTAACACTTTGATGTAAAGCTTAGAAAAAAACAAAAACGTTGACTTGGTGAATGACTCTGAGATGCTTCGGTTGTTTGAGCTGTGAAAGTCATCAGCTGCTAGGTTTTTTATTTCCTTTTCTGAAGTGAGTTCCACACTGAAGTACAAAACTAACAGTTGAGTCTATCAGAAAGTAGAGCTGGAAACAGGGCAGTACTATCTATACAGTTGAATATGGCGGCATGTACACCAAAGTTATGGTCTCATAAATATGTACTATTTTGAGTCACTGTCTCATGAATGGCCATGTATTATCTTGACTCACTGTCTCATGAATGGCCGTGTACTATCTTGTGAAACAAATCTAATACATGTAATTCTTAGGAACAAAGCCAACTTTTATTGTTGTAAAAAAAAAACATGACTTAAAATGTATACATTATACTTAATGCATTGACCCTGTTTCTAATGTTAAACTTTATATTAATATAAATCACATTTAAGTTCTCGGGGCATGAAATTATATTTTGTTTACTTGTCAGTAATGAAGCCATGTTTCAACTTAAACTTTATACGGATGTCAAGCGACATTTGAACGTGACTATTATTAACGGCTCAGATGTTTCTTACTTACACACTCACACACACACACACACACACACACAAATTATCTAGGTAAGGGCAGCATTTTTTGGCCCAGCGGTTTTTCAAGCTGTTCGTATCATAGAACCTTTTTTTTTCTCACTAAAATACACATACATATTTAGGTACTGGTCTGTCATATGTACTGTTTAATATAATACATATGTCTTCTGCTTTCACATTCATCTACATCTATTTAGGGAACAAACCTTGGAGACTTCCCCAGTAAATGATATTAAGTTCATCAAGGGTAACGAGGGCGTCACATGACCAGCACGAAGACTTGATGCCCTTATGTTACCAGCGAATGGCATGTACCGGTTAGAACTGGTTTTGACTCAGAATCTTGATAATTTCCTCAGACCTGGTCAGACTCACATGCACGAGACGATCCCAGTCATGTCTTGACCAATAAAAGAAATGTTCGATTGTACTAGTACTAGATGATGTTTGATATGGGACTCTTTGACCTTAACATGACCGCCATTATTTTGAAGAAGGGAAACTGAACGTTTGGTTATGTGTCTAGAAAAAAACATCATAGTCACATTTCACAGGTATAGAGATCTAAGTGACTGAACACATTTAATAGTTAAAATTATTGTTTTGTTTGTAAATTGTTTTGCATGTTTCGAATGTTCCTTCAGAGTTAAAGATAATTTACTTCCTAGTCCAAACCTTACGCAGGAAGACGGGGGGGGGGGGGGGGGTGTCAGCGGGCAAGGTATGAACCCGGGATTATCGATAATTCCGAACGATAGTCCATCGCGCATACCACACGACCAGGCAGCCACCCAAATAGTCAATGAAAACAAATTATCACTCACCGCTGTTAATTGGCACAGATTTCTTTTCATTTTGATTCTGGTGACCTAGTCTCCTTACTTTCCCACTGAAAATAACTGCCCATTACTTTGATGCACTTACAACATAGAACACATAATAACAATAACACGTTAGTTTTAAAAATATATTATTTCATTAACCCTTTTTTAAAACTTCCTTGATATTATTAAGATAAGCTTTATTCTGCAAGGCAGAAGTGAGATGTGCTGCCTTACAAAGGACTATAATTATCACCACTTCATACCTATTTTTATCGTCACTAATTACTGTAGATGTCACGACCTAAATCATTCTCCTGAGTCAGAATTTATTTTATTATCTTTTTAAAAAAGTGGCCAAAAAATAACGTCGCAGCAAATTTATACTTTAGGTTTTTATGAGTGAAAATTATAATTGGCTGTATTGCTAATGTTAGTGTCATTGGATACTTACTAACATTGATTTTGACCAGTGGTTCTCAAACTGTGGTCATCGGATCCTCAGGGGTCGGCGAGATGACTGTAGGTGGTCCACAGGAAGATGAAAATTTAAATTTCTTCGCTTAGAACCTGCTTATTCGATCTTATAATTTTAATGATAATTAACTCGCCCCTCAATTCTGTTGAATATATCTATGACGTACTTTTCTATGACGACCTAATGCAAAGATTTGAAGACATTCTTCACTTAAATAATCCCAACTGGATGTTGAACCCTTTTGCGCGTGGACAAACTTATAGATTCCAATCACAGATGAATCCTTACTAACACAAGAGCAGCTTATTACGAAAAAATTAAACCAATTTTTGAACAAGGAAAATTGAAGTTTTTTGTTGTTTTTACATTTATAGCAACATGTAGCTTTTTCACATAGTGGTCCGTTGGCAGGTTTTGACTGTGTAAAGGGGCCGGGCTAAAAAAAAAGTTTGAGAACCTCTGATCTAGGCTATTCTAGATTGTAGGGTTGTTTGAGCGTTACAGGATGTGCTTAGTTATAGTATTATCTCTAAATACAACAGCACACACTTGAGGATTTTTAATTATACACTGAAGGGACATAGTACTATTAAGCCTGGTTGAAGTTTATCTCTTTCTAACTCAATCCACAGGGTTACACCTCTAAACGTTAAGCCTGGTTGAAGTTTATCTCTTTCTAACTCAATCCACAGGGTTACACCTCTAAACGTTAAGCCTGGTTGAAGTTTATCTCTTTCTAACTCAATCCACAGGGTTACACCTCTAAACGTTAAGTCTGGTTGAAGTTTATCTCTTTCTAACTCAATCCACAGGGTTACACCTCTAAACGTTAAGTCTGGTTGAAGTTTATCTCTTTCTAACTCAATCCACAGGGTTACACCTCTAAACGTTAAGTCTGGTTGAAGTTTATCTCTATGTAACTCAATCTCTAAACATTGAAAGAAGTTGAAATCATTTTTATAGATACAAAATAAATTGCATACATATTAGACGAAAAAGCTGATGATAATAAAGTTTCATCGACTGTATAGAGCAGGAGTCTCAAACTCATATCAGCATGTGGGCCACAGTGGAAAGTAATAATCAGTCAGCGGGCCGCACCACGAAAAGAGTTTTCTTTTTCATTAAATTGTAAAAAAAAAAAATTTAAATTATTAATTACATTTAGTGTAGTTTATACATGTTTACATGTACAGGCAGTTTAGTTTACTAAAATAAGTTGACGTTGTCTCTATCACTAATAAAAAAGCAGAAACTGTAGTTCCCAAAAAAAAAACACTAAAATTACTAGGCCTACTGCAGATGGCTCCTCACTCATGTTTCTGTCCACTTAGCTGAGAGCGTTTGGCAGCGACCAGACCATCGACGTTAGGCCTGAAGTCGCATGTAGTGGCAAGCCGCAAGGTTGCTCTCAGATGCTCATCAGTCAGCCTTGATCGTAATGCTGTTCTGTTGATCTTCATTCTGGAGAAAAACTGTTCGCAAACGCACGTTCTCACAAACATCGCTAGAACTATAGCAGCTGCGCGGAATAAGTTTGTAAACTTCTCTCTGAAAAGAAACTGGTAGAAATCTGGAACGCCAACATCAGCGTATTTTTGCTTCAGAACAGTGTCACACTGCAGGTCCAATAGTTCCATCTGAACTTCCTCTGGAACGTTTTACACGTCAACTGCGAACGGAGTGACAACAAGGAAAAACTGTAAATTGCTGAAAGCGGTGTTCAAAATCTTCCAGTAGTCTGGAGAGGATGTCTACGTAGTCTTTCAGGCGCTGTGGTTCAACCGTTATGCTCTGTAGAAAAGAGAATGATTTTATTTGTGCCCTGTAGTTGTGAATTGAGTGCATTGAGATGTTGCGTGATATCAGTAAGAAAAGCAAGATCCGACAAAAACAGTGGGGCACTGAGCTGAGGTATGTCTCTGTCTTTCATTGCCATTTCCCGTCTAAGTTCAAAAAATCTCTGCAGCTTTTTTCCACGACTTAAACATCTGACTTCCGTATGATACAGCAACTCTCCGTATTCCGTTTCTAAATCAGCTAGAAATGACACAAACTGTCTGTGGTTGAGACCCCGTGCACGTATGAAGTTCACCGTCTTCACGACAACATCCATCACGTTCTTCATTTGTAGACTTTTGCCACAGAGTGCTTCTTGGTGCAGAATGCAGTGTATGGCTGCAAAAGGTCCAGCCAAGCTGAGCTGATTCCGTTTCTCTACCATTAATCTAACAACACCAACCTTCTCTGAACACATTTCTGGTGCACCGTCCGTAGCCAATAAAACAAGTTTTTTTCCCACGGTAGCCCACACCTGTCAATACAAGCTTCCAGTTCTTGAAACACGTCCCGTCCAGTTTCATGGCTAGTAAGTCCATTAGCTCTTCAATAATGTTCTAGTTTACGTCGACCCCACGAATGAATACGGCACAGTATGCGGTGTCTGTTACACCAGTAGACTCGTCCAGTGCAATGGAATATACTACAAAGTCTTTTGCAGCGGCAATCAGTTGCTGTTGAACATTTGTCGCTGACTCGGTGATCCTGCTTGCAACTATTTTCGCAGACAAACTTATGCCTTCGAAGAGCTTCTTTTTCTTAGGGCAGATAATTTCACACGCCTGTAGCATATATTCTTTTACAAACTGGCCTTCAGTGAATGATCGTGATGCCTTTGCTATCATCTCGCTAACAACAATGCTTTCTTTCACAGAATTTTAACACATGTACCCCATCCCTCCCCATCTACCTCTCTTTCTCCTGTTTCACCCAGCTTATGCTAAAAGCCTAAGCGGTCGGTGGGCGAGAGTGACACCTCATTTACTTATTTGTGCAGTTGTAAATCATTTCACGACTTATATGTGGTCATTGTAAATTTTATATAATTTTTTTAAAATTCGCGGAAGTGGCCGCATAAAGTAGTTTCGCGGGCCACATGTGGCCCGCTGGCCACCTTTTTGAGACCCCTGGTATAGATTATAGACTGACTACTACAACGATGTCTGTCTTGGTATAAGAAATGCCCAGAAACCACTTGGCCCTTGGTGGTTACACATTAACTATTGGCCCTTGGTGGTTACACTTTCACTCTTGGCTCTTGGTGGTTACACATTAACTCTTGGCCCTTGGTGGTTACACATTAACTCTTGGCTCTTGGTGGTTACACATTTACTCTTGGCCCTTGGTGGTTACGCATGAACTTTTGGCCCTTGGTGGTTACATATTAACTCTTGGCCCTTGGTGGTTACATATTAACTCTTGGCCCTTGGTGGTTACACTTTCACTCTTGGCCCTTGGTGGTTACGCATTAACTCTTACCCGCTTTTGTGGTTACACATTAACTTATTTCTCTTTGCGTCTCTTGTTACGACTTCAACTAACCTTTATTAACTCGTCTACGATAGTCTTATTCATGGTTACATTAGCCAATACATACAAGCACGCACACACACACTATAACACCTTTTTTTTCGTATATACTTTCCAGCGGCCATTCAATGACATAGCTGCTTATAACACATGTTACTGGCTCTCATAAGTACGCTATGGATTCCTTCCTGTCAAAACTATATGCATTTGAAAACTTTTCTTGAAATCCCAGGGATGTTCTCATCACTCTGACGAACACAAAGATAAGAGTGACCTTTCTTGATACCTAAAACCATCAATTTTTGTTTCCTAGGCTCTTTTGCTGTCCCTATGAAATTATCGTTCGATCTATGTTGAGAACCGCTGCGTTAGATCTATGTTGAGAACCGCTGCGTTAGATCTATGCTGAGAACCGCTGCGTAAGATATATGCTGAGAAGCGATGTTAGAGGATGCAGTTATAGATGTGCAAGTCGTTGCTATCGGTTCTATTGTTGGATTCACGTTACATCTTTTTCAGACTCTCTTCTGTTGTCTTACTTTGGGGTGGGCTGATAGACTGACTTTGAAGAATCTTTCTGGGTGAGTGTGACGATACCTAAACGCTTGCATAAAAAAAGTTTCATTTGTGCTTAAACGCTTGAGAGAAAAGTTAGACCCAGTTGACATATTAAACTCAACACCCAAATAATAGTTACAACACGTAGTGTCTTGCTTTATTAAATTAGAATAGTATGGTGAACAGTAGGAGACAGAAGGCCAGTCCGAAATTCCCCCCCCCAGGTCACCCCGCCCTTGGTATGGGCTGAGTCACCGGATCGCGTGATATGGAAGGGACAAAACTTTCCACTATGACTCATACCAAGATGGCGGGCTAAGGGTCAGCTTTCCCCCACCTGTCCCGCGTGGACTGCGGTCACTCTGCTACACTCAAACACACACACACACACACACACACAAACAGGTGGGGGCGCACATCGGTTTGGGACGGCGGTAATTTTAGAAATTTAATAACTTCAATCCCAGTGGATCAAGCACAAATATTATTTTAAAATTCAAAATCCCACAAATCCATTTGGCCCGGCACCTCTGGCTATGCTAATGAGTTCGAGTCCCAGTCTATATAAGAGGGGACGCGGGCTCCAACCCACGCTCACACCCGCCAGACAGATTTCTATATTTAATAGGCGAGGCTAGAATCTCATAAAGCCGCCTATAATTTAAACAACCGTGGTAGGTTGATCATATTTGTACAAATCTTTATATGAATATTATTTTGTACATTTATTAATACTATCCTGGTTGTTATTGGTGGTGCAATATCACGCACACTAGACTCGCAGTCTTTTCACCACAAGATCTGCACTGTCTACACCTGTTAGATCGTCAGCTTCGACTGGATCAGCAGCGTCACCAAACCTGAGCCTACAACGTCTGAACTCACCCCCCCCCCCCTTTTTCTGTCAGCGAGAAGGAATCTCATTATTGCCCACTACAAACGGCCCTAAAGCCCAGTGCCCACTATCAATTGCCTACGGTCCAGTGCCCAGATACTTGCCCAGTGTTTAGCGCCTACTGCCCAGATTAAACTGCCCAGTCCAGGCTCCAGCCGTCCACTGCCCAATATCCACTGCCCACTACCTCTGTGGCATTTTACGTCTCGAGAGACGATCTTTTCCCTTTGCAACTTCTTGTGTGACTAAAGAGGCCAATCCTTGATACACAGCTGCGATCGCAGGATGGGCATATATAATCACCAGGCGCCGTTGCATTTTCACCCTTCTTTCTGCTTCTGTTGTGTATGGCATCTGCAATCTTTGACCCTTCCTTTATGCTCTCTCTCCATGAGGATCTGTCCAGTGCCACCTCTTCCCAGTTGCCAGTGTCGATCTTGAAGAGCTTCATGTCGCGTTTGCATACATCCGTATAACGTAAAAGTGGGCGACCAGCGGCTCTCCTGCCTTCTATCAGATCGCCATACAGGATGTCCTGTGGAAGTCGACCTTCTGGCATTCTACGAACGTGGCCAAGCCAGCCAAGGCGTCTGCTGCTGATAACAGAGCGGATGTCCTGGCACCCTGCTCTTTGTAGCACTTCCTCATTGGTTATCTTATCTTGCCACCTTATTTTAAAGATCCGCCTTAGGCATCGGAGGTGGAAAACATTCAGCTTTTTTTCCTGCCATGAGTAGGTTGACCATGTTTCACTTCCGTACAGCAAGGTGCTCAACACACAGGTCCGGTAGACTAGGGCTTTAGTACTGTTAGTCAGCAATATGTTGTCCCAGACTCTTTTCTGCAGCCGTGACATGGTGGCCATTGCCTTGGCTATCCTGTTGTTTATATCTTTATCCAGTAGAGTGTTGTTGGATATGATGGAGCCAAGGTAACAAAAGTGATCAACAATTTCTAGTGGTTGGCCATTAATGCTTACTTGAGGTGCAGTGTTTGTGTTTTGGACAAGTATCTTAGTCTTGCTTTGACTGATGTTTAAGCCGAACTTCTGGCAAGCAGCAGATAATTTGTCAACCAGGCACTGTAGCTGAATATCAGAATCAGCCGCAATAGCTGCATCATCAGCATACAGGAATTCCCTGACGAGTAGCTTCCTAACCTTGGTTTTTGCCCGCAGCCTTGAAACATTAAATAGTTTTCCAGAGGATCTTGTATGGAGAAACACACCTTCGTTTATGTCGTTGTACGCATAATGCAGTAGACAGGAGAAGAATATGCCAAACAGAGTAGGTGCGAGCACACATCCCTGCTTGACACCACTGCAAACCTCAAAAGGTGCTGATTGGGCTCCATTGAATTTGACAGTGCATATAGTTTCCTCGTGAAAACACTCAATGAACTGCAGTAGTTTGGGAGGGCAACCTATTTTCCTCAGGAGTTTGAAAAGGCCACTTCTGCTGACCATGTCAAAAGCTTTAGTCAGATCAACAAAAACGATGTAAAGGGGTCTGTCTCTCTCTCTGAATTTCTCCTGCAGTAGTCGTAGAGAAGATATCATGTCTACAGTGGATCTACCACTTCTGAATCCACACTGAGACTCTGGGTAGACTCTAGAAGCTATCACTTGCAGCCTGGATAGTGCCACTCTAGCAAAGATCTTGCCCACTATACTGAGGAGAGAGATACCCCTGTAATTGTTGCAGTCACTCCGATCCCCTTTGTTCTTGTATATTGTGACAATAGTTGCGTCACGCATGTCCTGTGGGACATGACCTGTTTCCCAACAGCGGCAGAGGAGAATATAGAGTTCAGGGAGCAGGAGGGATTCGTTGACTTTCAATACTTCCACTGGGATACCATCACTCCCAGGAGATTTTCTATTTTTTATGCAGTTAATTGCTTTTTTAAGGTCACTGAGGCTCGGAAGATCATCTAGGCATTCCAGTACTGGAAGATCTGGTAGAGAAGCCAGGGCGACATCGTCTACTGTGTTCTGTGTGGCATAGACTTCGAGGTAGTGTTCTGTCCAACGTTCTAGCTGCTTGGTTTGATCTGTAATTTTTTCTCCTGATTTGGATAGAAAGGGGGCAGGCTTAGACACTGTTGGACCCAGGGCCGCTTTAATGCCATCAAATAGAGCTTTGCTATTTCCTGAGTGGAGACTGTCTTGGATTCTGTTGCAGGTATCCCTCCAAAAGTTGTTAGCACATTTTCTAGCCATTTGTTTCACCTCTTTATTAGCACTTTTGAAGGCCTCCAAAGATCTTGGACTTGGCTTTGTCTTGAGAGCGAGTTGTGCAGATCGCTTTTTCTCGATGCAAGGTTCCATTTGTGCTAGATTCGCCTCAAACCAGTCTACATTTTTGTGTTTTTGAGGCCCAAAGGCGGTGATTGCCGAACTGTAGATTACATCTCTTAATTTCTCCCATCTGATAGAGATGTCTTCTTCATTACTTAACGAGGGGATTGAACTGTTCAGGAACTCGCCAAAGAGTGCACACTTCTCTGGGTCACCTACATGGTTGACGTTAATTCGCCTAGTTCTGGGTTGAGTGGAAGTATAAGCCTTCTTGAGAAGTAGTTTGATTTTGCTTAGCACTAGTGAATGGTCTGAGTTGCAGTCCGCACTATGGTATGAACGGGTGTGGATGACACTTTTCAGATCCATCCTTCGGGTGATGCAGAGGTCAAGCTGGTGCCACCTTTTTGAGCGTGGGTGCTGCCAAGAGACTTTATGGCGTTCCTTGCCAGAGAAGAATGTATTTGTTACACACAGTTCATGAGAGCTACAAAACTCGAGTAGCCTTTTGCCATTGTCATTGATTTTGCCAACACCATGAGGTCCCAAGCATTGTGGCCATGCATCATTTCCATCACCAACACGGGCATTAAAGTCTCCATTTATATAGAGGTGCTCGGATTTTGGAATACTTTTAATTACGTCCTCTAGAGCTTGATAGAATCTGTCTTTGTCCTCTTCCGGTGCAGCAAGGGTTGGTGAGTAAGCACAGATTATATTAACTTTGCCTTGCGGTGATGCAAATTTCATGTGTGCTACTCTTTCATTGCCAATGGGAAACATCGCCCACTACCTACGGTCCTGAGAATACCCTTCCCACCTTTCGCTACAGACATACTCCTGTTCAACTCAAGCATCGTCCATCTACAAGAAGATTCAGCTCCGAGTCCTTCCTGTATCTACCAGACAAGCCCAGCGGCCAACCGACCAGCAAAGAAAGTTAAGAACACAAACTAGAAACACTTATCCACTCCTTCATATGCAATCGATGATGATATTAATCCACCTGAATCATTGTTGACTCACTACCCAAGCTAGTAGTGATATTGTTGTTGTTAAATAAATTTGTATATTTTTTTAATTCAACCTATAGTCAGTTCATTTGTTCTAATTGTTGCTCGTAGTGTGCCTGTTCAATATTTACTTATGTGAGCGGGGAAACTCAAAATTACTTCCCCTAGAGTAACGAACCAAAATCATTTTTAAAAAATTTTAAAACCTTGCCACAGTGAGGTCCCTTGTAAAACCGAACAAACGTATATCTACTTCACTAATCAGTACTCATATCATTTCACAGATCAAATGAAGCGTGCACGATAGGCTAAGTACGCTTAAACTTGGCTTGGCTTGGCTACCTATAAATGCGGCATAAGGGCAGCACGGAAGACCTTCTCCCAGATACCCCTCCCTCCCACTGGTCCACAAATGAGATTGGACATTAGCGTTCTGAGCATGCTATAAGCATGAAAGTACAGCTATATATAAGCTATAATTATTATTATCATTATTACATATCAACAATTGGTCTCTGACTACCCAGAGGCCTAACTGGTCCAGGAACGAGATCCAGTGTTCGTCTTCTGTGGTGCACCCGTTCAGTTGTAAAGGTTTCTGAACCCGATAATAGAAGTGATGATTTGTATGTGGAAGCAGCTATTACATGTGGTAGGCACTATTTCATCATTTTCACCACAAAAAAAAGTGTTCCTTTACTAAAAAAAATCGGCATCAGCACATCAAACAAAATAGACTGATATAAATAGTTCATGTTATCTCCATTAGCTGAAGATATTTTCTTTGCTTTTTGCTTTTGTTCTTTGGCTCTGTTGAGGACTTTAAAAAAAACTAATGCTATATCGGTTTTAATAAGATTGTGTAATTGTCATTGCTATACTCTCTCCCACGCATCCAATGCAAGACTTGTCATTGTAGACACTCCTACGTATCACTTCTGAGACTGTCGTCTCAATATCGCATCCACCCACTTTTGTGTCTTTCTCAATTTTGTAACAGACTGGACTAGTTGGCTATCTGGCTGGCCGGACTAGACTTTACTTAAATAAGATTTAATTGACTTCGGCGGCGCCTTAGGGAAGGGGGGGATGGTGTAATGGAAAGTTCGTTCTATTTCTTCTTGAGCCTCTTCGACTTTCTGTAAACACTATTTTTTTGCGGGTGGGGGGGGGGGTATTCCCGCAATGTGAGGATTGTCAAAATGCAATCTTATTTGATAACAAGCATACAAAATAAAGAAATGATTGCAATTCGAAATAAGAACCTTTCACAAGTTCAGCAACAAAGACGATCATCCTCCTTTACTGTCTTCTCTCTCTCCCTCCCTCTCTGTGTCTTTTTCCTTCTTTGTAGTGCTTCGTTTACGTAATAGCATGTATGAGCGAGTTGGCTCCGCATTAGACCGGGGAACTTCATAAGTGTTCATCAAATGGTGCCACACGATTGAAGCTGTACATGGCGGAATTACGTCCAAGCTCTCTCTGAGATAGCAGGTACAACACTTCTTACGTCCAAGCTCTCTCTGAGATAGCAGGTACAACACTTCTTACACCTTCCCCTATCCCTTAGTCTGTTGGACCAATGGGGCACAGGAATTGTCGACTGTTTATGTACAGTATGATGTATGCCTGCTGCTTATCACGGATCATGTGCAATACTTATATGTCTGTGATCATGTAACTTTGTATGAGTGTATGTATTTATTGTGAGTATACAGCGCACGATATAAATCAATATTAAAAATGACATCTCTATATTTAATCAGTATTATATTTCAATAATTGTTCTTGCTTCTCTCCTAAAGATAGTCGATGGAAATGTCAAAGATGAGAAGAAATGTATATCTTTTAGCTGCCTATTTAAAAAAATAACTTTTCTCATGTTTCATTGATTATTTTAGTTTAAAGATCTTTCCTTTTGTGATCCATGTCTTCCTACAAGTCTTGCTCACATTTCATCTCCACTAACTGTTCTTTTGTAAGTTTGCATAGTATAGTTTATATTACCAAAGAATCGAAATCGCTTGTTCGTTTATTTGTTGTAGACAGCCTGTTCATGTATCGCTTTATTCATTTTATTATCAGTTGTTTTTAATACCCGCACTTCTAGTATCTTATTATCACTGTTCCTTCCATATAATCAAATACATTCACATATATAGATATCCCTAGAACTACAATAATTTGTATTTTCCCTCTCTAGTTGACACGGAAGTCTATAATGTTTAAGCTGAATGATTTAGATTCAAGATTTTCTGTACTTACTTATGTCGAATTGAAACTCTTCTTCTTTACAACTATTCAATGAAGCACAGGTGCTAGTACAGCGTTGACACTATCACATTAGGTCCTGAGAAGTGACACAATTATACTGACACGCACTTTGCCTTTCAGCGGAAGTATTTGCTAAAGAAACATTCAATGGTGGTGTCAAATGAAGTATTAGAACTGTGAACATCTTTGTATCTATGCGCAGTGTGGTTTGCTCTTCTTTTCACATACTAATACTAACGTTTCCCGGCTAAAAAAAAAGTAGTTCTGCCATTTTAAAAAGTGACACTCACTTTGTTTGTTAGTTATTTTTATTTTTTTATTCTTTCTATTAGCTCATACTTTCGTCACAGCCAACAATAAAGTAAACAACACAAAGTTTGAACCACTTCTTTGGACAACTTTTTATTATCCTATGGAGCTGAAACTCGGGAGCGTGACATATTTTATTAAAATTTCAGAAAGTTCATTTGATTGATTTTTAAACTCAAAAAAATTACGTTATGTGTAAATAAGTTTCAGAGAAAAATAGTCATTTTTTAATGTTATTTATAAATTTACATTTGCATATTTATGTTTGGCTATTTATTGTATGGGGAAATCAACTTGTTAATAACAAGTTGTTAATAACAAGAATACCACGGGCTCCAGAGTTCGAACCCCAATCTACTAATTTTTCTCTCTTTATTTTTTAATGAGAAATAAAATATGAATGTTTAGCTTATTTTTATCACCCTTGTTTTCATCACCTTTTTCTACAGCATATCACCCTTGTTTTCATCACCTTTTACTACAGCCTGTCACCCTTGTTTTCATCACCTTTTTCTACAACCTGTCATCCTTGTTTCATCACCTTTTTCTACAGCCTATCACCATTGTTTACATCACCTTTTTCTACAGCCTATCACCATTGTTTACATCGTCTTTTTTTACAACCTGTCACCCTTGTTTTCATCACCTTTTCTACAACCTGTCACCCTTGTTTCATCACCTTTTTCTACAGCATATCACCATTGTTTACATCACCTTTTTCTACAGCCTATCACCCTTGTTTTCATCACCTTTTTCTACAGCCTGTCACCCTTGTTTTCATCACCTTTTTCTACAACCTGTCATCCTTGTTTCATCACCTTTTTCTACAGCCTATCACCCTTCAAAATCAAACAACATATGCATATAATTATCAAAGATATCATCAGCCCGTGGTGAAATATTGGAGAGCAGTAGTGCACATGACTAGGAAGTCCTTTAACATAGCATTACCTTTAGCAATTACCTTTAGCAGCCTACTCAGTCAGTGTATCTTGAACCAGACAGAGATGATGCTACACTAGTTGTCTTTCTAACCAAACACCTGTTTTCGTGGTTTTTGTTTTTCTTTATTGTCTGACTGAGTGGCTAAAGTCGCTTGTCTGCCTATCAAGGGGTGAGCTTGAGTTCGAATCCCGGCTGGGGCTGTGTTGTGTTTGCTGAACGCTTAAAGGCAGCACGGAAACCTTCACCCATATTCCCTCCCCCCTTCCCCCCTTTTTTTTTTTTGAAGTCAATACAAAAATTATACAAAACGCATAAAATGTTGGGCTACTTTTTGTTAAAACCTAAACAACAAGATGACTTTTATCTCAGACCAATATTTTTTTTTAATTCATACTATTAGCTTATACTCTCTTCTTGGCTGAGAAAAAGTTTGGTCATAAGTTGGAAGCAGCGTTGTGTGAATAGAATGTTGCAAATGCGTGTTAAATAACAAAAAAAGGACAGGATCCAAAGTTGACATTATGGAGAAGTTTTGCATTTATTGATATAATGGAGATATTCGGAAAATAGACTAACAAAATTTCTAGACATTAGTTGTTATATCTTATTTTACTCAATCAAAAACAAAATATGAATGTTTAGTTTACTATTTGAACATTTAGTAGGAATTAATTTTTTTTTTTCAAATATTATTTTTGTTTTAGTTTTACGTCAAATTAGTAAGTGCCTACTTTCATTTTTCATTTTTTAAACATTTCGAGTTTTAGTTTGATATAAAACAAACACTCTATCTCTGACTTTTAGATTAATGCGCATCACATTCAAAAGATGGATTGGAACAGCTATTAGTGTTTGGTCGTTGTTAAGCTAAGAATGTTGTTGTTTCAACTCTAATCATGCTGGCTGGCAAAAAAAAAAATTGTAGTGAACCAATGCAGTCAACTAGATTTCGGGCAAACAAAAAGTAGAATCATTGCAGCCATGCGGTGCGGTTTAACTGCGATATCACAGGAGTGCAAATCCTCGGTAAAAATAGACCGGTGGTAATCGCTAGCACGCCACCTACACTACACCAACAACAACAGCAAAGATGAAATGCCAAGTCGGAAACCTTTTGAGTCTTCCCGGGTTCATGTTGGTTGCTTTTATGTACACGGGACAGGGCCGGCAACACCTGTGACAAGTCGTTTGGTTTTGGACGAGAAGCCGCTGAAGATCAGGTTTCATTTTTGGTTTCGGTAATCCCCCGATGTCTTTGATGTGTCCCCACATTTCCCGAAGAACAACTTTTTGTTTCCCCTTGTTCACATGAGAACAAGAAACGTAACTCTGTGTGTATATGTGTGTGTGCATTGACACATTTTGTACCCTTGACAACGCACCATCTTTTTAAGTTTTTACATAAATGTTGTGTTTTTTTTTTCTAATTCTAACCAATTGACAGGCACAGTTAGTAGTCGTAGAACATTATTGTTGAAGTCTTGTTGGCTTACTTTGAAATATTTGAACAAATCTCCCATTACTTCTAAATTGTATTTGACTGAAATCTCCTACGATAGGGTGGAGTGAAGTAGTTCATATGACGACGTAGTCCTAGCTGTAATATACATTGTTAATTGTAGGGTAAAACTATAGCAATAATTATTTTTTTGTTTTATATTAATATGTTAATATATTAATTTAGCATTAATGTTATTATTACTTTGGCATTTTTTAATGATTTTTTTTTCATTTTTTTTTACAACAAAAATAGAAAATTAAATTTTAATCTTACTTGTACTTATCTTATCTTATATAATACAGACGTTACTTCAAAAAAGAAGATGATTACGTCCTACGCGTCATGCATTTAGTCATGCATATTAACCAATGACTTAAATTCTGCCAAGTCACTGGTTTTTCTGGCTAGCTCAGGCAACCCATTCCATGCTCTAATAGCACTAGGGAAGAAGGAGTATTTGTACAAATTTGTCCTAGCATATGGGACGAGGAATGTGCCTTTATTTTTGTGTCTTTCAGAGTATTTTATTAAATTTTGTTTTTGTATTTGAAGATTATGGTTCAGTGTTTTATGTATAATTGCTACTTTACTTTTGAGTCTTCTGTCCTGAAGGCTTTCTAAATTTAGTGA
>JAZGLO010000198.1:0-38039 GCA_036873155.1 Biomphalaria sudanica | reverse complement strand
CCTAAGCACTTACCACACAACTTGGCAGCCACCACTCCTACTTATTTCTCTAGTATTTTGTCTAGAATTGACAGTGATAGCAAACCTTTTGCATTTGTAAGTACGAATTACAATCACCTCACAATTTTGTATTCACAAAGTCTTAGTAACTGTCATGTATCATTGTCAGATATTAAATAATAAACTCTGGTCAAGATTATAGGTTAAGTCTGGAAATTCCAATGAGGTAGGTGACACGTGTCAATCAAACCAAGGGACGCACTTGTCACATGATAGAAAGCTATAATTTGATTGGTTTAACCTCTACTGCCTCTGCGGAAGTGGGATAATAGACACTTGGAATAGTCACTCGATGTTTAGATTTCATATGGCTAGGATGTATTACTCTTGAGTTAGAATCTAGTAGTTAATTTGAATGTTTTATATTTGTTACAGTTCATCATTGTAATTACTGTTGTTACGTATCTAGGCGTTGTTTTTTTTCTTTCTTTGACCTGTTGCGTTCGAGAGACGGGGAGGTTGTCTGCCCCTTGTGTAATAAGTTTTTTTTTTCTTTTTTATTCGTCAAGCCACACAGACAGTGACCGGTCCTTGACCTGTGTGTGTACCTCTGGTTGAAAGGAGGGTGTTTTTTTTTTCTTCTGTCTCTTTGAAGAGCGTTCTAGATCTGGGTGTTGATGACTTTCTATTCTAGAAAGTACGAGATATCGACGCGCGGTAGATTATATAAGACCGCTCGCGTAACGTTGAGGGACAGACATACGGAGACAGCCGTGAGACAGAATAGCGGAGACATTGCGCGACCCGTGCGTGGTATACCACTTGATCGTGTAAGTTTTTTTTTTAAAGGCCTTGCTTGTATTTGTAATTATATTTTCAAACTCTTGTATTGTAATATTTTTACATGCCATTTTTGTAAAAGGGTTTTGGTCAACACATCAAGTCTGTATTGAGTAAATGTTTATGTTTCTTTCTTGTAACTTTATATTTGATTAAACATTAAGTTGATAGTTTACCTTCCGATTTCTTGTGTCATTTTTTTTTTGTTATTCATTGTAAGTCTTTGATTAAATTCAGACTTAAGATAAGTGACACAACTCCTTTTCTATTGTCACGTTCCCCTAGGCAAGCCATTTAAAAGTAGAATTCAATTCGTAATACGTGACAAAAGAAGTTTGAGGGCTTTCGTCCCGGATATTTTTCTGAACCTATTTTCGTCTTACTTGAGTAATTTTGTAAAGGCGAAGTTGACTTTAACAAAATTTTTTTTGGTTCAAAGAGTCGGAAGTAAAGTATCAATAGTATTGACCAAACTCTCTTAAGGTTTTTTTTTTGTTGTACTGATTTTGTACTGTATATTTACATTGTATACATATTTTTGCTTGTAATAGTTGCTAGTTAGTCATGGATATTCAGGTTTTTCTTGCAAATCCCTCTGTGGAAGAGCTTGATGCTTTTACTAGGAAGGAACTGGTCCTTATTTCTAAACATTTAGGGTTAAAAATAAAATCAAATGCCCTTAAACAAGAAATAAGAGATAACATTGTAATCCATTATGTAGACGAGGAAGTATTTTCTGAAGACCTTTTAGAAACCCTTAGACCCGATGAGGGTAAATCAGATTTAGAACTTCAGATAAAATTAAAACAAATGGAAATAGAAGCCCAGTTAGCTTTAAAAGAGAAGGAAATTAAACAACAGGCCGCACAAAAAGAATTAGAGCTTGCAGCGGCTAGAGAGCAGAAAGAAATGGAAATGAAATTACAAATAGAGTTAAAAAAATTAGAGTTAGCTGCTAATGTAAGACCAGATTCTTCCCCTGCCAGTCATACTGCTGAAGCAACAAAATTTTTGAAAATAATTCCACGCTTTAATGAAGCCACAATTGACAATTATTTTCCACAATTTGAACTTGCTGTGAAAAATTTTAATGTACCTGAAACTTTGTGGCCCACTTTGCTGCAAACAGTTTTGACTGGTAGAGCTGCAGAGGTATTTTGTTCTTTGACCATTGAACAACAAAAAGATTATAATGTTGTTAAGGCCTTAATTCTTAAGGCATATGAACTTGTTCCGGAAGCTTACCGAAAGCAGTTCAGGGATTGTCGCAAATCGGATGGCCAAACCCATGTAGAATTCCTGCGGGAAAAGGAGCGACGCTTTGAGAAATGGCTCACTTCCAGGGAAATCGGCACCGACTTTGCAAAATTCAAGAACCTAATGCTGATGGAAGAGTTCAAGAGTTGTGTGCGGCTGGACGTCCGTACGCATATAGCTGATCGTGGCGAGGAAGATGTGCACAAGGCTGCAGTGTTGGCAGACGATTATATAATATCACATCAATTTGCCAAGTATACGACGGATGTCAAGCCAAAACAAGTCAAACAGCCTGAGTCCATTGCTAGCAACTCCATCAAGAACAGCAGTACAAATGACAGAAAACCTACTACAAGTAAAGCTACTTGTTCCTACTGCAAACGAGAAGGCCATAAAGTTGACGATTGTTGGAAACTGAGGAAGAGAAACGAAAAAGCTCCTTCAAAAGTCAGCGCTTGCACAGTACAGTGGTCGTCGAGGTTTACTCCCTCATCCTCAAGTCATATCAAGAATACCTCGACACCACCTGTTTCAAATGTATTGACTGTACAAGACTCTCCGAAAATGTCTCCACGGTGTTCAAATGACTCAACAGTGAGTTCTTCAAATTCATCTTTACGATGTTCCAATGACTCAAACAAGAGTTTTTCAAATACATCAAGCCGATGTTCCAATGACTCAAACAAGAGTTTTTCAAATACATCAAGCCGATGTTCCAATGACTCAAACAAGAGTTTACCTAATACATCACCCCGATGTTCCAATGACTCTAACCAGAGTTCCAATAATACATCACCCCGATGTTCCAATGACTCTATCCAGAGTTCCCATAATACATCATCCCGATGTTCCCATGACTCTATCAAGAGTTCCCATAAGACATCACCCCGATGTTTCAATGACTCTATCCAGAGTTCCCATAATACATCATCCCGATGTTCCCATGACTCTATCAAGAGTTCCCATAAGACATCACCCCGATGTTCCAATGACTCCATCAAGAGTTCTCCAAATACATCCACAAGATGTTCTACTGACTCAAGAAAGAGTTTCTCCACTGCGTCTCCTAGAGATGTCAATGACTCCAGCGAGAGTTCGACCCAAGTCCAGTCTGCATCAACCAAAATTGATGTTTTATTAGAGGATTTTAAGCCTTTCATTTCGGAAGGATTCGTATCACTACCCGGTGATTCTACAAGTCTACGACCTATCACCATTTTGAGAGACACAGGTGCCTCACAATCGTTACTTTTAGAGGGTATCTTGCCCTTGTCAAAATCATCATCGACTGGGAAGAGCATCCTGTTACGAGGCGTAGAGCTTGGATGTATAGATGTGCCTCTACATCTAATCGACATAAAGTCAAATCTCATTACTGGACCGGTTGTTGTAGGTGTCCGACCAACATTACCATTGGAAGGCATCTCGTTGCTGTTAGGCAATGACTTAGCAGGTGGAAAGGTGATAGCCGAACCCATCGTCACTCAAACACCCGACTTATCTGCCACACCCGAGGAAGACCTAGAGTTATATCCAGCGTGTGCAGTAACAAGGGCAATGAGGTTGAAAGCATCTCAAGAAGAAAACGTCATCAAAGCCAACAGTAACCAAGATGATGTGGACTTGAGCACCACATTCTTTGCTTCTCTTGAAGAAGAACCAACGCCAAATTCTGAAAAGCCGGCATCAACTCGAAAACAGTTGATTGAGGACCAAAAGAAGGATCCAGAGCTCGCCAAACTCCGAAAAACCGCAATGACATCACAAGAGGCAGAGCTAGCATCAACGTGCTACTACATCCAAGATGATATGCTCTTCAGGAAATGGAAACCTCCAGACGCATCCAACGAAGAAGAATGGAGAATATGCCATCAAATCGTGTTACCAGAAAGATACCGAGCGTACATCATGAATCTGGCTCATGACACACCAATGTCAGGTCATCTCGGCATCCACAAGACATACCACAAAATTATGTCACACTTCTTCTGGCCACGTTTGAAGAAAGATGTCATCCAGTACTGCCGATCTTGTCATGCCTGTCAGATGGTTGGCAAGCCAAATCAAAAGATCCCTGTTGCTCCTCTGAAGCCGATTCCAGCCTTTGAAGAACCTTTCAGCAGAGTACTTATTGACTGTGTTGGTCCGCTCCCAAGGACAAAAGCTGGCAACCAATACCTGTTGACCCTTATGTGTGCTTCAACTCGTTTTCCTGAAGCTATTCCTCTAAGGAACATAAAAGCATCGAACATTGTAAAGGCCTTAATCAAGTTCTTTACTCTATTTGGTCTACCAAAGTCCATCCAATCGGACCAAGGAACGAATTTCACGGCCAATCTTTTCAAGCAAGTCATGACTCAGTTGGGCATCAAACACTGCATGTCGAGTGCGTATCATGCCGAGTCGCAAGGCGCTCTTGAGCGATTCCATCAGACTCTCAAGAACATGATCCGAACCTATTGCTTTGAGCACGAAAAAGACTGGGACGAAGGAATCCACATGCTGCTGTTTGCAACCCGTGAATCCGTCCAGGAATCGTTGGGATTCAGCCCTTTTGACTTAGTCTTTGGCCATTCGGTGCGCGGTCCCTTGAAATGTATAAAAGAGACTTTGTTGTCACCAACAGCCACTGAAGGACTTTTAGACTATGTAAGTAAGTTTAAAACTAGACTTTATGATGCTTGTGTTCTGGCCAAAAATAACTTACAAAACACCCAATCCAGCATGAAACGCTGGTATGATAGAAAGGCCCGTGTTAGAGAATTTTCTCCCGGGGATAAGGTGCTTGTATTTTTGCCCATACCAGGTCAACCCTTGCAAGCCAGATATTTTGGTCCCTATGAAATTGAGACCAAAATTAGTGACCTCAATTACACAATCAAAACCCCTGACCGTAGGAAAAAGACTCAGCTATGTCATATAAACATGCTGAAGCCTTATGTATCTCGGCCAGATCACTCAGAGAAGAGTAATTGTGTTTTAAATACAGTCAAAAGTTGTTCAAATAGCCATGTTTCTCCTATTGATGATGATATTGTAAAGGAGAAATTTGGACAATACAAAATACCTAATTCTTTTGTATTACAGAATTTGGATGTAAAACTGTCTCATCTGTCTTCGACAGAAAGGCCAGTTATCATGAAACTCATTAATGAATTTAATGACATTTTTTCTGATGTACCAAAACAGACTAATGTTATAATGCATGATGTAGATGTTGGCGAGGCTACTCCAGTCAAGCAGCATCCTTACAGGGTTAACCCTGAAAAACTTGCCATACTTAGGTCAGAAATCAAGTATATGCTTGAAAATGACCTCATTGAACCAAGTTCCAGTAGCTGGAGCTCCCCATGTGTCTTGATACCTAAACAGGACAAGACTTATCGTTTTTGTACAGACTACCGTAAGGTAAATGCTGTAACAAAGACCGATTCGTTTCCTATCCCTAGGATAGACGATCTCATAGATCGTATTGGTGACGCTAAGTACATCACCAAAATAGACCTACTTTCAGGTTATTGGCAGGTTCCCTTGACTGATAGGGCAAAGGAAATCTCCGCCTTTGTCACCCCTGATGGTCTGTACCAATACAAAGTGATGCCATTTGGCATGAAGAATGCTCCTGCCACTTTCCAGAGAATGATAAATGCCCTGCTTGCTGACATGGAGAATTGCCACGCATACATAGACGATGTAGTAATTTTTAGCCAAGATTTTTCTAGCCATTGTAAACAACTGCATTGTCTTTTTACTAAACTGTTACATGCAAAAATTACTGTAAACCTGAGTAAGAGTGATTTTTGCCAGGCTTCAATCCAATACTTAGGCCATATTGTAGGACAAGGCCAGGTGAAACCTGTAATGGCCAAAGTAGAAGCTATCCAAGCTTTCCCTATCCCTGCTGATCGGAAACAACTCCGAAGATTTTTGGGAATGTCTGGATATTATAGAAAATTTTGCGAAAATTTTTCTGTCATTGCCAGTCCTTTAACAAACCTCCTGAGAAAGAATGTCCGATTTACTTGGACGGATGAATGTCAGAAAGCCTTTAACCAAATCAAGCAGATATTATCTAGCTCCCCCATTTTGATGGCTCCTGACTTCGAAAAACCTTTTAGGTTAGCTATTGACGCCAGTGACACAGGTGTTGGGTCAGTCCTTTACCAAGAAGATAATTTCCAAGTAGAGCATCCTATTTGTTTCTTTTCCAAGAAATTTAATAGACATCAAAGAAATTATTCTACTGTGGAAAAAGAATGTCTTGGGTTGATTCTTTCTATACAACACTTTGATTTTTATATCAGTGGGTCCAGATGGCCACTGGTTGTATTTACTGACCACAATCCCCTTACATTTATCCACAAAATGTCTGGCAAGAACCAACGACTTCTCAGGTGGAGTTTATTTTTACAAGAGTACAACCTAGATCTTAAACACATAAAAGGCAGCGAAAATGTTATCGCTGATGCCTTATCTAGATTGTAAAAAGTATTTTGATGTATATTTTTTTTATATATATATCATGATAAATACATTCTGTAATGTAAATATTTTTTTTAATTCTAAAAAGATTTCCATTTCGTGGAAATGTAAACTTTTTATTTTTAGGGGGGAGGTGTTACGTATCTAGGCGTTGTTTTTTTTCTTTCTTTGACCTGTTGCGTTCGAGAGACGGGGAGGTTGTCTGCCCCTTGTGTAATAAGTTTTTTTTTTCTTTTTTATTCGTCAAGCCACACAGACAGTGACCGGTCCTTGACCTGTGTGTGTACCTCTGGTTGAAAGGAGGGTGTTTTTTTTTTCTTCTGTCTCTTTGAAGAGCGTTCTAGATCTGGGTGTTGATGACTTTCTATTCTAGAAAGTACGAGATATCGACGCGCGGTAGATTATATAAGACCGCTCGCGTAACGTTGAGGGACAGACATACGGAGACAGCCGTGAGACAGAATAGCGGAGACATTGCGCGACCCGTGCGTGGTATACCACTTGATCGTGTAAGTTTTTTTTTTAAAGGCCTTGCTTGTATTTGTAATTATATTTTCAAACTCTTGTATTGTAATATTTTTACATGCCATTTTTGTAAAAGGGTTTTGGTCAACACATCAAGTCTGTATTGAGTAAATGTTTATGTTTCTTTCTTGTAACTTTATATTTGATTAAACATTAAGTTGATAGTTTACCTTCCGATTTCTTGTGTCATTTTTTTTTTGTTATTCATTGTAAGTCTTTGATTAAATTCAGACTTAAGATAAGTGACACAACTCCTTTTCTATTGTCACGTTCCCCTAGGCAAGCCATTTAAAAGTAGAATTCAATTCGTAATACGTGACACTGTATTATACCTTAGTGTTTCCAAGTTCTGAATTAAAGTTTCTGTGTTTGAATTTAAAAGGATCTTCACTTATTCAATCTACTAGATAATATTTAGATCTAGAAATATACATCGATAGAATCCTCAGCATCACCGTTATAAGATCTCAGCTTGACTTACTTACTTGACTTAATCCTGAGCACCCCCAGGGGAGCATAGGGCCGCAACCACACCTCTCCATCGAACTCGGTTCTGAGCAGCTTTCTTCATCTGCTCCCATGTCATTCCAGTACCCTCAGCTTCGCTGATGACTGACCTCTTCCAGGTTTGCTTGGGCCTGCCCACTTTCCTCTTTCCTTGTGGGTTCCAGTCAAGTGCCTGCCTTGCAACAATGGTAGCTGGTTTTCGCAGGGTGTGTCCTATCCAGCTCCATTTTCGTTTTGTGATGTCTTGGGCTATAGGCTTTTGTCTAGTTCTCTCCCACCAATCGATAGTAGTAATCTTTTCTGGCCACCTAATTCCTAATATCCGGCGTAGGCATCTGTTAACAAAGATCTGGAGCTTTTCCATTTTCCATATTTGTTTTAGTGACTCTCCAAGTTTCTGTACCGTATAGAAGGACAGACTTAACTTAACTTGTATTATAGATTCGTATCTTGTTGTGTAGAGATAATGCCTTAGAGCGCCAGATAGATCTCAGCACTCCTGACAAATTAGAAAAGATCAACTAACAAGAGATAGTGACAGTCAAGCTCTTCATCATTATTTAAGATTATTAAAGATCCCCTCAAAATCACATTTGACCGTGATAGTAACAATAACTAATACATTTATTAGACTTAATTGCTAAAGAAAATGATTGTACCACTAAAACACAAGTTCAAAGCATAGCTCTACAGAAACTAAAAATTGTTGAACAAGTTAACTATTACCCTTAAAATTTTCAAACTAATCAATAGCTTTGCACAACACCACAAACACACAAATAGTAACAACATTTGAAGACTCGTGAAAGGCTTAGTAGCATCTTCAAGAAGAACTTTTTCTGTCTGTAGATGTCTTAACCTCCTTAATATTTGCGTAAAACTATTTGTACCATTTTATCACATTGCCAATCATATGCTTTAGTCCATTTGGATATTGAACATCTTTTTGTTTCCTTGTCAATCCAATAATAATAAGTAGGTCATCCCCACAGAAAGGGGGAAAAATCTAGTTTTTTAATTAATTTTAACATAAGAATTGGTTTTTCAAAATTGATTTTTGAACTCACAATTTTAATAAATGAAATGAAATAATCATATATCCTCAGGTACACCCAGAATAAAAAATCAAGTCCAGCTGCTGTTTATGCAATTGCTTTATCTTGGCCAGAGTCAAATACGTTGCAGCTTGCTGCTCCAGTGCCATCAGCTATCACTCAAGTAACTTTAGTTGGATACAAAGGTTCACCCTTCCAGTGGAAACCTAGATCCCCTTCTGGGATAACCATTACCATACCTGCCATAAATTACAATGATATGCCTTGCAAGTGGGCATGGGCTTTCAAACTAACTGGCATAAAAAATTAAAAATTATATTTAATTTTCCCTTTATGTTACGAAGTGTTTATTTTATATATGCTTCTATATAAAAAACGTTGAATTATCACATTTATGAAAACCCTAGTGTTTATGTATTCTTATTCATTTTTTTAAATGAACATTAAAAAAAACTAGTATTTACTAGTTCAAATGCTGATTTGTTTTTATTGTGTTATAATTTAACTGAACAGTCAAACAAATGTGACCAAAATAATGGATAAAGGAAAAATAAATTATTGAGGTGGATGAATAGGGCAGAGTTACAAATTTAATTTAATTGTTGATTAAATTAAATAATTACAGTAATAATAATAATGTATCATTATGTTGTTGATATTGTTTGTTTTCAAGCTGAATTGTTTTTTGCTTGCTTTTAAAACTGAGCATTATCATTGCAATATACATTTTAATTGTATAGCTTCTGTGTCCAAAGCTTTATCTTTTTTTAAAATATTTTTACAAAGCTTATATCATACACTCTGTCTGTCTGTTACAAAGTCTGTACACATTATTTCTCCCACACCCAATCTTGTATTTCTTTTACCTGGCAAAACAAAAATAATTTTAAAAATTAGCTTATTAGTTAATCAACTATTGGTAATTAATTATTTCGTTTGGTACATTGTACAATGGAAAGAAATTGTACTTGACTGATGTGGTAGAATTTAGTCCCCTTTATACTTTTTTAAGAGAAAAGTTTGAAACTGACTTACAATAGATAACTATAAAGCCTTTTATTTTCAAAAGCACTTCCCTGGCACAGCGGTAAGTGCATTAGCTTGAGGAGGCTTAACCCCTTGAGTTTGAATTCAAGTCGTTCAACTTTATAAATGCATTTAAAATGTGACCACCAAGATACCCCTTTCTTTCTTCCCCTACTCCTTTCCTAACTGGTCCAGATAAGTGATAGCGCATTGAGAAAGCTAAAAGCATGAAATTGCGCTAAACCAATACAATTAGTAAAAATGTTACTAATTGTAAAAAAGATTTACTATTGTTAGTCTATATCTATTATAAATTTAATTACATGACTGATCCAAACTAATTTATACAACTACACTTAAAATAAGCTTTGTTTTGTTGTTTTTTTATATTTTCTTGTTAATAAATGATGTTAAAAAATTGAATGTTGCATTTATCTGTAAACTTGTTTAGAATGTTAATGTTTTCATTTGTTGTTTTAAAGTTTATTGTAATAAAAGTCACCATATTAATTTGATAAAAAAGTAATTCTCAGAATAAGTCTATTTCAAATATTCAAACTCTTTTTGATGATGGTCAAAGCTGTGCCTCTTAACAAAAGATAGATATATTTTGGGTGTGGAGATATTTTCTGTTTAACTTTAATGTGGATTTAGATGAACAGCTGTTTCCCTTCATAACATACTTTAGAATCAAGTTCTTGGCTGACAGAAATTAAAAGAATTTTAAAATTACAATTAGTTTTTTTTTTAAGTTGTTTTTTTTGTCAAATACATTTTTTGAAATTATGTTTCAATGTTGTCAAGCCTTGTTCAGTGATGATTTTAAGTTGGTGATTTTAATATTCATAGCTTCATGGCTTACCTACAGACTGTTTCCCTTCATAACATACTTTAGAATCAAGTTCTTGGCTGACAGAAATTAAAAGAATTTCAAAATTACAATTAGTTTTTTTTTAAAGTTTTTTTTTTTTGTCAAATACATTTTTTGAAATTATGTTTCAATGTTGTCAAGCCTTGTTCAGTGATGATTTTAAGTTGGTGATTTTAATATTCATAGCTTCATGGCTTACCTACAGACTTTCTATTAACAAGTCCTATGCCCCTACAATAGAAAAAAGAACTCAGAAAACTTCCATAATAAAACAAAAACTACCATAAAATACTGCAATCATTTTTTTTTATGAAATGTTTTAAAAAAAAAAAAAAGATAATCTCCCATTGAAAAGGAAAAGAAGGAAGTAGGAGAAAGCCTTGAAAGTTCAAACTGTTAAGAACCTTTTGTTTCTGTCTTTTAGTTGGTTAGATTTCAATACAAACACTTCATATCACATAAGTACAACAAAAGTGTTTTTACCAAGCTCACGTCTGCAGTAGTTTAAGCTACTGATTAGTTTGATAAATCTTACTATTAAAAATAAAAAATGATGAAACCTTAAAAACACTTTAGTACACAGAAAATACAAGTCACTAATTAACAAAAGCAAGCAGACAAAAAAAAAACAACTCTTGTTCCCTTGGCAATTAAACTATTGAATTGATCAACTTCCTGATTGAACTTACCATGTAATGTTTAAGTAAAACTGTAAATGTACACTTTCTTTGCTATCATTATGTTTTTATGCTTAATATGTTTTTGCTATGTTTATTGTACAATATATATAATATATATAAGTTATTACAGCATTATATTCCTTAGATCCTCCTTGCCATGTAGGACATTGGGCAACAAACTGTCTCCTTAGAAATCTGTTGTCTTCAGCACAAATTTGTATTTAATTTTATGAATCATTCAAGCATCATAGCTATTTGATCAAGATTTAATTAATGATCATGTAATTTTTTAGATTCTGTCCATTTGTGTACTTATGAACAAATTAATAACTGTTACATTCCCTCTAAAATGTTAATAAACAAAAATAAAGTAATGACATAAAAAGAAAAGGCCATTGTTGTGTTGTGTTTTAAAAATGAGTTAGGCCCTATATGTAGATATAAACTATTTTTAAAACAATGTGTAAATGGCAGTTGGTGTTAGGGAGTTGACACATTGTATGGTGTTTTTTTTTTTGTTTTTTTTTGGGGGGGGGGGGGGGGGGGAATTGGTTGAAAGTCCAAGTATGATAAGTTGGTCCTAAATGACTAGTTTGTTTTCAGTCTATAATATTATGCTACAAGGGAGTTTTGCTTTAAGTTTATTTTAAATAGGTATACATATATTCTTGCCTTTCATTATAGGCCTACTTATTGTAAGTAAAGCCATGCCAACATGGCTTTAGGAAATATAGATCATGTGAAACACAACTAATAGGATTAATTGATGATTTTTCAAAAGGTTTAGATAACAGTGAGCAAATAGATGCTATCTTACTAGATTTTTCTAAACCTTTTGACAAAGTTTACCACCATAGTTTGCTTAAAAAATTACAATATTTTGGCATTGATGGTCCATTATAAAAACACAAGATACAGAAGTTTACAAAGAGAATTAAATGAATTACAGAAATGGGAATCAAATTGGAGCATGTCTTTCCACCCAGAAAAATGTCAGTTATTAAGAGTAACAAAAAAAAAAAATAATTAATTCCACTTATCTTATTCATTGTAAACCAGTAACACAGACTAAAAACGCAAAATACCTAGCTGTTATAATAAATGAAAAACTGTCATGGAATCCACATATTGATGAAGCTATCAAAAAATCAAACAAAGGATTAGGGTTTATAAAAAGAAATTTCTATAAATCAAATAAGAACTTAAAACTAAAATGTTATTTAACCTTGGTTAGGCCAATAATAGAATATGCATCCTCTGTTTGGGACCCCTCAACTCAAGAAAACATTAAGAAACTGGAACAGACTCAAAATAGAGCAGTGAGATTCATAACAAACGAATATTTACATTTGACTAGAGTAACACCTTTAGTAAAATCACTTAAGTTAGAAAGCCTTCAGAACAGAAGACTTAAAAGTAAAGTAGCAATTATACATAAAACACTGAACCATAATCTTCAAATACAAAAACAAAATTTAATAAAATACCCAGAAAGACACAAAGATAAAGACACATTCCTCATCTCATATGCTAGGACAAATTTGTACAAATACTCCTTCTTCCCTTGCGCTATTAGAGCATGGAATGGGTTGCCTGAGCTAGCCAGGAAAACCAGTGACTTGGCAGAATTTAAGTCATTGGTTTATATGCATGACTGAATGCATGACGTGTAGGATGTAATCATCTTCTTTTTTGATATAATATAAGATAAGAATGTCTGAAAGTATTGATTCTGAACTACTTATTAAGTTAATCAAAGCTAGATCTGTTCAATGGAACAAAATTAGTCAAAGTGAACAGAGATTGGGACTGCTAAAAAAAAGAAATAGGTTTCTCTGCATTGAGGAAGCTTTTTGATAATTTGAAAGATAAAAATGAGCTTGGTATGTATATTTAATTTTTAGTCAACTTTAAAACAAAAACAATTGTAAATCTCTGGCCAGCATATGTCAAAAAATATTTACAGGATTACAATTATGCAAAACATTAAAAGCCTTCACAATTTTTATGGCAAAATATGTCTTTTCACATATTTGGTCAATGGAACAGGTACATTCTACTGATGAGAAAGTCACATGCCTCCGTGCTCTGTACAATCGTTAATAAATATTCTTTTCTCGATTGTCAAATGTCTTACCCCTGATGCAGGTAGATGTTTATGTAGTCCAAAGGCTGCGGTAGGGTTCTTTTGGCCTTTCCGTTCAAAGTAGACACTTTTTGTCTAGCAATTTTTATTCTCCATTGACTTTCATAAAATGGACAATAACTATGGACTTAACTACCTGTACCGCAGAATCACAGTCCTTGATATAACTACCTATGCAAAGTCACAGTCCTTAACATAACTGGGAAACGTGGTCAAGAGGGTACGAACCCTTGAACTTGGCTTGGCTAACTATGAAGGGGGCTCGAGGTTTGACACCTGACTCGAGCAGAGTTGTGTTTACTACGTGCCAGATACCCCCTCCCCACCAATGGTCCAAAAATGAGATTGGACCATCATATAGCGCTCTGAGCATACTATAAAAGCATAGAAAATCTCCAGGGAGTGATGTCAGCGGAAGTAGTTATGGTCAACCAAACACTCCTGCTCCCTAAACTCTAAAATCTCCTCTGTCGATACTGGGAAGCAAGTCATGTCCCACAGGACATGCGTGGCGCAAATATAGTCACAATATATAAAAACAAAGGAGATCGGAGTGACTGCAACTATTACAGGGATATCTCTCTCCTCAGCATAATTGGCTAAATCTTTGCTAGAGTGGCACTATCCAGGATGCAAGTGATATTTTCTAGAGTCTAGCCAGAGTCTCAATGTGGATTTCGGAGAGGCAGATCCACCATAGACATGATATAGCCTATCATCTCTACGACTACTGCATGAAAAATTCCGAGAGAGACACCCCTTTACATCATTTTTGTTGATCTGAATTAAACCTTTGACATGGTCAACAGATGTTGCCTTTTCAAACTCCTAAGGAAAATAGGCTGTCCTCCCAAACTACTAAGTTCATTGAATAGCCGCTATTAGTTTTGTGTGAAATGTGTCAGTCCGTCCCGTTTAGAGCTCGTCAACTAGAAAATCTATTAAGAATCTAACATCATGATGTTTTAGACCTTTCAAAGTTCTCATGCAACAGCTCTACTTTTGTCTTTTTTGAAAGAGAACAAAATTATTTTTAAAATCAACTATGTATGCAGTTGTTTTCATACAAATCCACACGGGAAGTTATTTAGTGAGAAAGATGACAATTTACCATATTTTTCACACCTTTTCTGCAATCGGTTTTAGCTTTATTGTAAAAAAAAATTTTTTGTACAAAAAATGTATTGCTAAGTTAAGTAAGTTGTCATACTAACTACAACATTTACAAAAAAAAAGGTTTCCTTTTTTTAAAAGAGAAAAAATTTAATACCGGTATGTATACAGGCCGAACTTAATTTAAAACAATAAGTAGTATTTCATATCACATGTAAGAATACTAAAACCCGAAATAGAATCACCAGAATTTCGCACAAGAGATTAACCCAAAAACAATTATATACCGTAATCATTAAACGACATCAGTTAGGCCAGTTTCACATCAAACTTCTTTACCTTGGTCTACTGGACGGTGTCATTTGCCCCTGATAGAATTTCATTTTCATTCTGAAAATATTGAAACCTTCCTTTTTAGCTACATAAGAGCATCACTTGAGTCGATTTTTGTCTTTGAAACCAAACCTTTTCTTACTGTAGTGCCCAATGATTTTAAATTTTAGTACTTTCAACAATCAAAACAAGGCTATGGCTCGAATATTCCTAGTGAATTAGATGGGGCCGCCTCGAGTTTGTGTGATAAACTCACTATGTAATCTTGTTTAAATTGAAGAATGTTATGAATTTTGTTTCAAGGTAGCCTTGAAATTTTTTTTCTTGATAGTATTTATGGTTAGTATAACAGTATTGTTGAAATTTGCAGGGATTGAAGTCACTATTCAAAATGAAAATAGTGTTCTTTTTCTGTAAGTATCAGTCTAGGTATGTAGAACTCAGTGATAAGCAAAACTAAATTGGTTCTGGTATATTTGAATAACACTTTAAAAAATGCTTGCATTGTAATTGTCATGTCTTTATTTCATTGCTCCACATGAAGCTCATCTCATTCATACACTTTGTATAAAACAATCTCTCAAATCACACAGTGTTAAGTATGTTTTTTTTAGTAAATACAAATCTCGGACATCTAATGAATTAGAAAAAAAAAAAAAAACTGGTCTAGAAAATCTAGTGTGCTCAAGAAGTACATTATAAACAAGTACATTAATATGAATACAATATATATATATATATATTTATATATCATAAACAACAAACCCTAAATGTACTTTAAAATAAACCCACACATTAAAAAATGTAGTTGAGTCATTGGGATGTAGGCCCGAGTGTTTATAAATAGTGCTCTTTTCCATGAATGTTTATAAACACAAGACAAATGTGCTAAAGGTCAATATGAAAAGTAAAAACTAAGTTCACACATTTGCAATAACTAGAAGGCAGCAACAAAGCCAAGGCAGACAACAAAACGTTTTTACTATTTTAAAAAAAAATTTTTTTTAGTCAAAATACAAATGTTCCAAAAAAATTGTCGTCCACATCAGCCTATCCTTCTAATTACTGTGGCCTACAGGGCAAAAAGCCCCGAAATCCCAAGTCTGGTCTACATAGTTCAAATGCTTTATGCATACAAAAAAAAATATATACTGGCAGAGGTTTCATAAAAATAAAATTATGCCAAAAGTTTAAGAATGAATATAATTCAAAAAGGAATGATTTGCTGAAACATTTTACTTAACATGAAACTTTGAAGACAATAGTTCACATGACTAACATAAGCAAAATTAGAAAAGAAAAACAAACAAAAAAAAAAATTACTATCTCAATTCATTATACCAGTAAATGTTAAAATTGTATTACCTATTGAAATAGGAGATATAAAATTCTATTAGAAGCACACTTAGTATAAAAATCCCACAACAAAAGACATGAAAATGTTAAAATTTCAGTTCTTTAGGCTGTTCCCATGTGAATTCTTTGCGGCCAAAATGCCCATAGCAAGCTGTGTTTTGATAGATAGGATGACGGAGATTGAGATCCCTGTAAGTATAATATAATAACAATGCATAAAAACATCTGTAATATTATACAGAAATATATACACAGTTTCATCCCAAACTATTAAGTTTCCAAAAGTTCCAAGAAAATTCTATTTTTTTCAAAACCTGAGCCTAAATGCTTTGATTATATTTTACCAGAAAGAAGATCTATAACCTGCAAATTCCAATATCTATATAATAGTTCAGTAATTTCAAATAAATACTCAGCTGAGCAGGCTGTGTTTTGATTCATGTAGAAGGAAGACTTAAAAACATGCAATTGGATGCCAAAAACAAAGTTGTTACAACTTAGTTTAAAATTATTGGAAGTTTATGTTAAACATGACTTTTAAAAATTTGAGCTTCATTTCAATAATTCCTGTTTTTAATTTTGGACATTTCTTCAGAAATGATTATTGTTATTACTTAATCCAAATAAGGGGAGGGTTCAATCTTGGGACTATCAAGATGGCAGTCCTAATTGAATACTATATTCAAATAATTTTAATTTGTCTTAGTATCAACACAGAGTTTATAATAAAATTTATTGTTTCAAATGAATGATAACAGTACACAACATATATATAGCTTCTTACTTTACAATGACGCCAGGACGCAGATCAAAGTTCTTCTTTACAATGTCCAACAATTCTCTTTCAGACTTGTGAGATGTGCCATAACTGAATACTGTTATAGACAGTGGCTCTGCAATGCCAATTGCATAGGAAACCTAAAGAAAAAAAAAATTGGATTTGTGTTTAAATATTTAAATGAATTAGAACTACATCTAACCACACAGACTTTTATGTTTATATTTATTTAATGAGATTTTGAGCTTTTGCTGAAAGTTTCAGTTATACTAGTCAAGTTTTTTTTTTAAACAAGATTAAATTATAAATATTTTTGTGCTAAACATTTGTAAGACCTCTTCCTACACATGCAGGCATAGTCCACTATATTGTGTATATTAAGTTTTGGATGCCCAGAAATAAGTTACCAAGTTATTGAAAAAAATAAAGTCACATTCATACCTTTGAAACAAAAAAATAAAAATTGCCAAAACCAGGTTTCCCTTGTAAAAAACCTTACCTGCACAAGAACCCGCTTGCAAAGTCCAGCCTTCACCAGAGATTTAGCCACCCATCGGCAAGCATAGGCTGCAGATCTATCCACCTTTGAGAAGTCTTTACCAGAAAATGCACCCCCTCCATGAGCACCCCAACCACCATAAGTGTCAACAATAATCTTGCGCCCTGTAAGTCCAGCATCTCCCTGTTATCATAAAAAATATTGATTTATATCTGAAAAATAATTTAAAAAAAAAACAAAAACAAACATTTCTGAATAAACCTTACCTGTGGACCGCCAATTATGAATTTTCCAGATGGCTGCAGGTGATAAACTGTGTTTTCATCTAGATACTGTGAAGGAATAACTGCAGAAATAACTTTCTCACTTAGATCTTTTCTTAATTGTTCAAGTGTAACCTCTTCATCATGTTGTACAGAAATGACAACTGTGTGCACTCTCTGAGGTACTGCAGCTCCCTTTATATATCTATATTCAACAGTCACCTGAAATATATGTCAATATATGGTTGAAGCTTTGGTATGTCCACAGAAAATGTAGGCTTTTAAGATATCTTGTAATCGAGTAACAACTTGACTGTCATCTAAAAACTTCAAAACATCCATCTTTTAATTTTGTATTTAGAGATTTATCAACCCTTAAAACGCGTGTGGTAGTTTAGCCTCTAAACATCAGAATTGTAATTCCATTTTGTATACGCACAGTGTAAATCAGCTCAGCACTTTAAGGGTTAAAGAACATTGCTAACTGTTCTTAATTCTTTGATAATGTATTATCTGTGTTGGGAATGTACATTTTTAGTTTTAATGTGTATCTTGAGGAGTTGGGTTCAAGACTTTTCATAACTATGTAAATTAATTTTCACTAAGCATAAATATAAACTCTTGCTATACAAATCACACAAATTCAGACTTATGGTTATATGTGAACTATCTTCCCCAGATTTAGCGTGTCCAGACACTAGACATTACTAGAACTAACTCACAAAAATTCAGATTTTTCTTGGCTGTGTGAATTACCTTCACTAAATCTAGATCTGGGGTGTAGATCTACACCAAGTCACTTTTCACAGTTATGCTTAAGCTATCTTCAGATTTTGCGTAAATCTATTTGCTAGATATGTCTAGATGTAGGTCACAAAAATGTGAACTTTTCATGTGAACTATCTTTACTAGATTTAGTGCGTGAAAGGTGATATATGTGTGTGACTGTCAACTCATTAACATAGCTAGCCAATCTTGCGTGCAATCAGAAAGCCTAGACAATCTGCTTTATTCCACATTTTTTTAGCAAGAAAAAAGCAAAATATACATGTTAAAAAAAAAATATTTAGTAAAAATTTTAAGTCTATTTATTAGATACATGATAGCACTACGAACCCTGTGTTATGCTATGTGTGTGTGTTTATAAAGTGCCAGTGGGAAGAGGTTAGCAATTGGTTGTGAATGATGCAACAGTGGTGGTAATGTCATCACTTGGTCTTAGGGAGACGACTTCAGAACATAAAACTGAACGGTTGTGTTATTGTAGTGAGTTAGATTTTGTTAAGAAATATTACTAAAGTTTACTACATCTATTTCATTTATCACAAGTTGATTTTGTCTTTATTGTTACAACTTGAGGCAACTCAACGATATAGATGTTTATTCATGGGACATCACAAATACATAGAACAACGTCTGCCTATAGCACAGCCTCTTCATTAGTTCTAGATTTGGGCGGAACTGTTTTCTTCCTAATGTAAACATCCTTCCTAGTCTAGTCTCAAGCTGTAGCTAGGATGGCGGTGTGAATGGCAGGGTTATAACAATATTATATAAATAAGTAATTTTGTTCACAAAAAGAAGTTATTCAAGTTATTTAAAGTTTTATTAGTTAAGATATATAGGGTAGACAACGAATTAGTTGTCTAATAGCAGTTTGATGCTACAAGTAACGACCGGTAACAACACCCTAGCTTCATAGGAATCAAGGGATGCCTCAAAATCATTATGAATCAGTTATAAGTATGCCAAATGATATATTTTATTATTGCTTTTAAGGCATACCGCAGTACACTGATACAATACGTTCCCCTTATAGACTATGCAGTCTACAGGGCAGATGATGTAAAGGTCGTTTATGTGGCCATGGGTAGAAGAGAATGCAGTGGCCAGCACAACTAACCACCTTTACTTTCTCCCTACTCATGTCAGGTACCCATTAGAGCACTGTGGAGATTCAGTGGCACTCTAGAAGATCCCTAAATAAAAACCACCAAGACTTGAAACCAGGACCCTTACGTCTAGAAGACAAGTGCTTTACCACTCCTTTACATCCTGCACTGATGCAATGCTTAACCTATTAAAAATCAACTAAATTGTACATATAATACTCCATAAATGCGACTTTGACCTTACCTGTGTTTTTGAATCTGGACGTGCCCATTTTAGAACACCACTGCGTCTCAGTTCTGCAATTTTAGCATTTAACTGATGTGACAAGACAACAGTTAATGGCATGCACTCCTCAGTTTCATCTGTGGCATAACCAAACATCAGACCCTGGTCTCCTGCACCAATCTCATCTGAATCTCTGTCTTGGTGAACACCCTGGGCAATGTCTGGGCTTTGTTCTTCCAGGGCAATCAGAACATTACAAGTTTTGTAGTCAAATCCTAGTTAAAAAAAAAAAAAGTGAAGAAAACATTTTCAGCCATTTTACATTTAAGCTTAACCCATCAGCTCCTACCATAGTATTGTGCGCCTTTTGTGGCCTAATACAGTAGAATGTGTTGGGATACTAGCAAGTTTTAAAACCTTTCCGATAAGAGCTCATGTCTCATCAAGGACAAGAACTTCCTTTTTTAAAAATTTAAAACAATGTGTATCGCTTTTTAGAAAAATTCGAAGCAATTTTTCAAATGAACAGGTCCTTAGCTGTAGCCTCAAACCCAGGAAAGCTAGTATTTTTTAAGCTTTTTAAATTTTAAAGACATTAATTTTTTTTAAATAGACATACGTTTTATAAGTTTAATTTTATTAGCATTAGATTTTATTTTTTTTTTTAAATTGATTATTTTTAAAGATTTTTTTAAAATTCAGAGTTATACCCCTCTTTACTTAGGGTATGATAAGGATTTTTCAAATTGGTCATTGGCACTATTAAAGCCATACTTTTTTTCATTTACCATTAAAAGTTAAATATTCTAATAACCACTCCTGCGGTATACACTAGCACACTGTTCAGCACTACTGATAGATTATTGAGTTAACGCATTCTTGAGACCCAATTTCAGAAGATAAAAAGAGGCATGGAATGACTATTATTGACAAGATAGTGAACCCTGTAGGCCAGATTTGAAGACCTGATACTTTCACATGACCATGGAGAATATCTTCAAATATTAAGTTAGCTATTAAAAATGGGTGAGAAAGTTATCTACAAACTCTTGACTGATATTGCAAAGTCATTCTAGATTTTTAACATATGAAAATCTACATTGTAAAATGTAGTTCAATTGCTAATAAAATACAGTTTATAATGATAAATACAATTGACCAGAGGTATAGTTAAAGGAATAATTTTCTCTTAAGAGAACAGTAAAAATCCTTTTTTTTATTTAACCCTATTCCCCTTAAAACAGACCTTAAAACTAACCCCAACCCGAGCAGAGTAACATAAAATTTGAATTTTACAAAAGACGTTAATTATTTTCCCGAATTACATTTTTCATCATTGTACGTAGAAATGACAGGGAAAAGTCTCTGCGCTTTGATGCGTATCCCCAAATAGTGTACATCTACATCAGGCTGAATAAATTTGTGTAAAAAAAAAAAGGACTATTTTTTTCCTTTTTTAATTTTTTAAAATCTGTGTGATGACATACTTGTTATTAAACAACATACGTCTAATCAAAGTTAGAAACTCAGCTATATATATTTAATATCAATATGTAGCACTTTATTCACTACTAAGTTTCTATCTCACAACCTACAGTGAAAAGCCTAGCTGTTCAACTGCATTCCTGACCTCATGTTACCTCGCTAGGCTGACCAATTAAACCACTGGGCAGGGATAGGAGCTTAACTCTTTCTCTCCTAACCGACGAGAGAAACGTTGATTCAATCAGAATGTGGTAAATAATTACAGAAAAAGAGTTAACACTGTGGTAAGTGAAAGTCGAACCAGCAAAACAAAGGTCAAAAGGACCACTATATCTTAATAATTTAAAATATATTAAGCGTGTTAACAAACTTGGTATGCTGAAGGCTTTGTGATAAACATGAACACGATACCAGTAGTGAAAACGACAAAATGATCTAAAAAAGTTGTTTTTTTTTGCTATTGCTACATAACAAATCTTCAGACCTCCACTCCCCTTTTCGCCATTACGTAATATCCAAACCATCCAAACCTGGGTTTTTTTACAATACATTTGCAGTGACTGGGAAAAAAAACTAGCCATATTTGAACTTACCCTTTGAAGAATCATCATATCCAATTTGTTTAATTGTGTCCCTAATAACCTTTTGATAATCAACATTTGCTTTAGATGTTATTTCTCCTGCAACCAAAACCATGCCAGTCTTGGTGACTGTTTCGCATGCTACCATAGCTTTTGGATCTTGCTTGAGATGGGCATCTAAGATAGCATCACTAATTTGGTCACAAATTTTGTCTGTAAAAAAAAAAAAGTTTCATATATTAGTAATATTAACCTACTCTGTTATATCTCTGCTCGTACACTGGTTCGCACCAGTACACTGTAAAGACAAGTGATAGTGATAGACAAAATGGGTGACTTGATTCCAGCTAAGTAGATGGAGAATAAAAACTAGAGATAGGTTATAAACGCCTGAGTTGTAGAAGGAGAAGCAGTGTAGGTTGTCTGGTTAGGAAAAAGTCTTTTGAGGAAACTGGAAAGGGCTGTTCGTGTTAGTTTATGCAGACATCATTCTTGAGTGACACGCAAGGTCACCCTGTGTTAGTGGCAAGATAGTAAACCCTATATGAATGTTAAGGCATAGGCGACAACAGTGAATCCTGCAGGCCAGTCGCCAGAGCTAAATGAACTCGTAGCAACATTTATGTTTGTGTAGACCTTTATCATAGTTCTATAATAATGCTTTTTAAAAAAGGAAAGCCAAAATTTTCAATCCAAAAGTAGTAATTTTTTTATCATTCAAGCATGTTGGAACTAGATCTAAATCTGTTTTTTTATTGTTTACAAAATACCAATATAGGCAGAAAAGCCTATTACTTTTTAAAAAAATAGTGATGTAGACAAATCTGTCTTGAACAAAAGCAGGAGGATGAAAGTGTTTTCTATACTGAAATTTAATTGAAGTAATAGATAACTTATACATGTGCTCTCGGGAATGACAAAAATCTATCAGTTACAACAAACTGGTAGTATATAAATATTTCAACTGCTTAAAAAGAGGCACATCATGTATACTATTTATCAAACATAATTTAACTTGATATATGAAAAATGTGTGATATTAATCTTAACTTGATCAATGCAAATTGCTCATTTTCCTGAAAATTTGATATACAAATATAATTTAGCAATAAAACAATTCTAGAATACATGCTTTAGTCAAAATAAAATGTATAATTTTTTACATCAATAATAGATTCTAAATGAAATATATTTTGTAGAAAATTAAAGATATCAATATAGTGACCAATATTAATATAGTCTATATACTCTAGAATACTCTAGATCTATCATTTGAACATTTCTATGTAGCTCTACTACTCTAGATCTAGCACGTAACTTGAAAAAATTGTTTTAAAAAATCTAAGTTTATTGAAAATTTAATAAAAAGCTATTATAATTATAGTATAGGCTAGATCTATTAAATCTTTGCAAACTTTAAGTAATTTAATTAGAGCTAGAATCTAAATTATAGATCTGATAAAATAAAAAAATAATCTAGATTATTTCTAGATCTAGCTAAAATTAAGAGCATAGAATCATACTCATAGATCTATTTCTAGATTAAAGATCTTTTGTCTATTCTAGAGTTCTAGACTAATAATAATAATCATAAGATTATGAGTCTAGCTTATAATATAGATCTATATTATATATCTAATCTACTTTAAAAAATGTTAATTCTATAACACAAAAATGGAGACTAGTCTAGAGTCTTGATCTATTTGCTTAATCAATCATTACAGACACCCACTCACTGCTTTTGATAGATTCTGGATCTACTTTCTAGATAAGATTTATAGTTTCTACTAAGATTCATAACTTAAAATCTAGTAGGCTACGACTACATCAAAACCTTTCCCACACTAATCGATTTTACAGGCGCACTTACCAACCCCCAACTGCTTCAAACCAATTAAAAACCACTTCGACCACGGCTGTATCAAAAACCCAATAATAAATCTTATACTTTTATAGCCAAGCCCCAATGCCAATGATAACGATTATAGACTAGATCTCCCTACTACATGACAATTCAACATTTGTTTTAAACACATTTTACCAGGATGACCCTCTCCCACAGACTCAGAGGTGAAAAGAAAAGTTCCGATATCATCCTGGCTGCATTCCTCGGCATAATGTTCATTCAATTCCCTATAATGATTGCCGTTTGTGGGCCCGTTTGGTACTCCGTTTAATGACATCTTCCCAATAGTTTCCTAAAATGTTGTGGTGGAAAGAGAACGAACGTGTCGAGCAGCTTGCTTTTATATATGTTTGGAACCACGTGCTTTCTGTTTAACAGTCTTATTGGATAAACTTTAATCAATACCAGCATGTAAAACTTAGATGGAGAAAATATAACGAAATAAAAAAAAGTATATTTACAAAACTAGGTCATAGTTAATCCATTAACTGTCTGAAAGGCCGCACAGACTATTTAAAAAGTAATCTAGATCAATGACTATGAGATAATAAATACATTCATTTACAATAAATCTTTAATAATATATCTAGGAAGTGGGAAAATTTAATCATGATTTGAATATAGTAATGCAGTAATGGTATGTCGATTGCCTCCAAACTTCAATGCCTAGATCTAGAATTTATAATAAATCTACTCTAGATTTCCACTATGTGACAATCTCTACAATGATTCCAATGTCTTCGATTCCACGAGATCAGTCATTGATCATTTATATAGTGTTTCACATGACTATGCAAATTCATTTGAGACCTGCATATTTTCCCTTAAGCAGATTGTGGCACATCGTGCTACAGCCTGGCAGAGACTGCGGCGCTACTGATCCCAAACTGTATCGGATATTTCGTTCCTTTGGTCACATCAGCTGCGCGGAGAAGGGGCTGTGTGGGCGACGTCGTTCCGACCATAAACAATGCCCAGGTTTTCATCTCACTTATTCAAAGCCCTACCCCCCCCCCCAAATGGAGAGGACACTCCAGCTTCGCCTATGGTGTCGGCTAAACACGGGAAGTGGAGGTCACCGGTTATAAGCTCAAATGCTCAATTAACGAAGAGCAGGGCGCCAGGGGCCATTTTCGTAGGTGGGAGGGATCCTAGGATTCCAATGGACAGCTACCGCCCGCCTCAAGCTGGGCAGCCCCCAGCCAATAAGGTGCTGTCCCGTCATGCCTGTCTTCCTCGTTTGGGTACACGAGGATAGGACAAAATCCGAAAAGCAGGCATAAAACCAATGTACCAGTCGACATGAAGAAAAAAAAAAGGAGCTCCACTCTTAAACTGGGCAAATGGAATATGCGTACTTAACAAACTGGACTTAATGAAAACTTGCCGGACATAGAAGATACCAGAAAATCCGCAATAATAAACGATGAACTGTCCAGGCTCAAAGAAGACATTGCTGCTCTCCAGGAAACTCTTTTAACTGACTCTGGTTCAATCAAAGAAAAAGACAACACCCTCTTATGACAAGGCAAAGCCGAAAGTGAAGTAAGAAGCTAGACGAAATACCCACCCTGTTAAAGCTCGACAAAGCCATAGACATCATGGCTGTCGGCAAAGCACCCGAATGCGATGGTATCCCCCCCCCCCCCCAGATCTTCTAAAACAATGCAAAACTATCTCTACACGAACTTTTTAGCAAATGTTGGCAAGAAAGTACTGTGCCATAAGACATGCGGGATTTATCTTAGACAAACATAATGTCCTCACCCCATACCAACATGGCTTTAGGAAATATAGATCATGTGAAACACAACTAATAGGACTAATTGATGATTTTTCAAAAGGTTTAGATAATAGAGAACAAATAGATGCTATCTTACTAGATTTTTCCAAGGCTCTTGACAAAGTTCACCACCATAGCTTGCTTTAAAAAATTAAAATATTTCAGCATTAGTGGTCCACTGCATCAGTGGATTAGACATTTTCTGATAGGGAGAGAACAAACTGTAATAATAAATGGCTCTAAATCAACACCGATAACAGTAAACTCATGTGTACCTCAAGGAACAGTCTTAAGTCCACTACTATTTTTAATTTACATAAATGATTTACCAAATTGCATTACTTCAGGAACAAAAGTCAGATTATTTGCAGACAATTGTATAGTATATAGAACAATAAAAACAACACAAGACTAAGATATTTTACAAAGAGAATTAGATGAATTACAGAAATGGGCTGCCTGGTCGTGCGGTTTGCACGCTGTACTGTCGTTCGGATTTATCGATGGTCCCGGGTTCAAACCCTGCCCGCTCCCATCCCCCGTCGTCCTGCGGGAGGTTTGGACTAGGAAGTGAACTATCTTCAACTCTGAAGTAACGTCCGAAACATGTACAACATTTTATAAACATTCAATGGCTCAAGTTGGAGCATGTCTTTCCACCCAGAAAAATGCCAGTTGTTAAGAGTAACAAAAAAAAAAAAAACAACAAAAAAAATATTAATTCCACTTATCTTATTCATGGCAAACCAGTAACATCTTTAATTCTGCCAAGTCACTGGTTTTCCTGGCTAGCTCTAGCAACCCATTCCATGCTCTAATAGCACTAGGGAAGAAGGAGTATTTATACAAATTTGTCCTAGCATATGGGACGAGGAATGTGTTTTTATCTTTGTGTCTTTCTGGGTATTTTATTAAATTTTGTTTTTGTATTTGAAGATTATGGTTCAGTGGTTTATGTATAATTGCTACTTAACTTTTAAGTCTTCTGTTCTGAAGGCTTTCTAACTTAAGTGATTTTACTAGAGGTGTTACTCTAGTCAAATGTAAATATTCGTTTGTTATGAATCTTACTGCTCTATTTTGAGTCTGTTCCAGTTTCTTAATGTTTCTTAATCGCATCTCGAAAGTCATCCTCTACTGACAACTCGCGATTGGCTCAAGAAAATCTGGTCGCCCCCACCTCCGTTACATAGATGTAATAAAACGGGACCTCAAATCAGTGAACATCAATACTGACCATTGGGAAGACATAGCTCTAGACCGCACTAGGTGGAGAGCGACAGTGACCAAGAAAGCTATGGGCAGCGAAAAAACATGGGTCTCAGCTCTGGAAGAAAAAAATTAAAATGCGAAAAATGGCCAGCTCCTCTACCACCGAAGCAAAGCCACCTTAACCGTTTGATGTCCGTAAGAGCTGAGCAGAAGGCTCTTCGAGCTCTAAGTTTGAAAAAAAACCTGCTTGGTCGTCCAGCCAGAACAGTAAAAACAAACAAACCTGTGTGAACGCACAGTTCTGTTTGAGAGCGACCCGAGTCAATGCCTATATAAAGCATTGCTATATCCAATGTCTTCAGCCCCCGACACATGGCCGAAGGCCTAGGAGCACTGGGAGCCTCCGTCATCTTCCTTCTTTGTACCAAGCTAACCGTGGGGGACTCGCCATTTATGGAACGGTCCTTTGAGGAACGGCGCATGGATGTGTGACAGTTTTTGTGAGGACTTTTTTTTACAACCCCGCCCGTGCAAGGGGTGGACTCTCGTCTACCCGTGGGCATCTCCACGGGAGTTATGTTTTGCCATTCATTTCGCCTAGCTATCTCCTCAAATAGCCGTTTCCACCCGGGTGCCACGATGAGGCAGAACAGCGAACCCGGGGCCACCTTAACCTGCGGTATTTGTGGACGGAAGTGTCTCTCCAAAATAGGGCTCCACAGCCACATAAAAAAGTGTGCGAGATAAACCATAGTCGTTCTACGACTGAAAGAGGTCAACTATTTTTCAAAATCTGATGCAGACAAAGCCGTTGTCTGCCGGTGGTCTATGTTTTCTTTACGTCTTCTACACATGTCTTACACATGGGCCTTTTTTTTGGGGGGGGGGGGGGGGCTAAAAAATGAAATGTGTATCATGCGACAATCGTGAGACTAGTGAGAGCAAGTACGGTTTACTAAGATCTTAAGTCTTAATATTTCTAGATCTAAGTCAGACTATTTTAACAAGAATTTAAAACTTTAAAAAATAATGATGGAATTTGATTAAACAAAAAGAAAAAGACCTAGATCTAAAAGTTATAGATCTAGATCTATTTATGATCTATAGTTATAAACTTACTACATCTAGTTTTTTTTTACTGCCAAAGACTGTACCACGATCTTTTCTCTAATATACTAACAATGTAAACAATCATGCTTAGTGAGTACGAATTAAACGAATCTAGAGTCTAGATTTAGATCTAGATGTAGATTATATAGATCTAGATTCTACATTTTAAATATATCTACTAAATGTAGAGAAATTTATGAAACTCTAGATCAGGGTTATACTTGATTCATATTCAAATCATATCTTAATAGGGAAAGGTGGGACTGGGGGAAAAAACTTAAAAAAGTGGGTTAATTTAACTTAATTTAAGTATTTTAAGTTAGGTAGTTGCACCAAAAAAATTAACTTGATCCTATATCAACAAATGTGTAATAGAATGAAAGAGGATGAAAAATTCTTTCCAACAACACCAAATTTATTATGCTAGCATTATTGGTTCAAAAGTCCGTAGTGTCCTGACATCCTAAAATCCTATGGACTTTATATAAAGAAATAAAAAAAAATTGAAGCACATTTTTTTTAATGTGAATATTTCAAAACCTATCGTGAATACATATACAAAAGTATATATCAAATTGTACAGTTTTAAAGGATGAATTTTAATCTATAAGTGGCAAATCAAAATGAAATTAAAATTTTAAAATATCAAGTAAATTACGAAAAAAATACAATTTTTTCTAATTTTCTTAAAATAGTCTATTAAAAGAAAAATGCTCCTGGTTGTCAAGTTTTCAACACAATAAGCTTCTAAATTGATCTAGATCTATTTAGTTATAAAATAATAGTGTAGATTAGAAAAAGGATATTTAGATTTAAGATTTAGATCTACTTAAGTATATTTATATGAAAGAATATTTTAGATACCTAGATTTACAGATTTTAGCTTCCACATCGACTAACCAAAAGAACTCCTAAGAATACAGATCTTTATGTTAATAAGCAATGATATAGGTATAAAGAAGTGATTCATTCAATTCTACATGTTTTAGTGTACACTAATTTTATTTTTCTTATGTAAAAAACGCATATTATTGATAAAAGGTCATCCCGACCTTAGTGAAATTCTAGTACCTGAAAAAATTGTGCTAAGTTTTAAAATTTCGTTGACTAGTTTAATCATAATAAATTTGGTATCGTTGGAAAGCTGAATGAATTTTCTAAGTGTATGGTTTAAAAATAAAGATGTACGAAGACCTATATTTTTTTCCTTGTTATTTGAAAATTTCCAATTTTTCTGATTAAAATATTTAGGACATAGTAAGAGAAAAAAAACATTTTTTTCCCACTAGCCGTTAGAGGAACCTCTTATCTTTAGAATAAACTCAAGAAAATGTCATAAAAACACTCAGTTATAAAGCAATGTCTTTTCTTAGGACATGCTTAATTTCAGTTTTGTAAAACCTGAGTTTAAGTTTAAAGTTAAATTAAAGTTAAAGTCGCACACAGTCACACACATCAGATGAGACATCACAATGATCACACACTGACACAGTAACACTAGTAACAGTTAACCAGTAGATTAATGTCAAAGTAGATATAGAATATATCATATTTGTATGTTGGTATCACATTGGTGATTCATGCTAGATCTGTCACTCGGTGACTGAGTGACACTTTGTCAGTGACAGTTACAAACTTTAACTTATCTTCTTATCTTGTAGACGTTACTTCAAAAAAGAAGATGATTACGTCCTACGGGTCATGCATTTAGTCATACATATTAACCAATGACTTAAATTCTGCCAAGTCACTGGTTTTCCTGGCTAGCTCAGGCAACCCATTCCATGCTCTAATAGCACTAGGGAAGAAGGAGTATTTATACAAATTTGTCCTAGCATGGGACGAGGAATGTGCCTTTGTCTTTGTGTCTTTCAGAGTATTTTATTAAATTTTGTTTTTGTATTTGAAGATTATGGTTCAGTGTTTTATGTATAATTGCTACTTTACTTTTGAGTCTTCTGTCCTGAAGGCTTTCTAAATTTAGTGATTTTACTAAAGGTGTTACTCTGGTTAAGTGTAAATATTCGTTTGTTATGAATCTTACTGCTCTATTTTGTGTCTGTTCCACTTTCTTAATGTTATCTTGAGTTGAGGGGTCCCAAACAGAGGATGCATATTCTATTATTGGCCTAACCAAGGTTAAATAACATTTTAATTTTATGTTCTTATTTGATTTATAAAAATTTCTTTTAATAATTCCTAATGCTTTGTTTGATTTTTGTTATAGTTTCATCAATATGTGGATTCCATGCCAGTTTTTCATTTATTATAACACCTAGGTATTTTGTGTTTTTAGTCTGTGTTACTGGTTTGCCATGAATAAGATACTGAGCTAGCCAGGAAAACCAGTGACTTGGCAGAATTTAAGTCATTGGTAAATATGCATGACTAAATGCATGACGCTTAGGACGTAATCATCTTCTTTTTTGAAGTAACGTCTTGATTATATAAGATAAGATAAGTTACTTACACAGTAACATTTTTACTAATAGTTGAGTAACACTAGTAACAGTTCACACACATCATTACAAGTACTGAAATAGTAATAAATCACTATTGTCATTAACTGTTGGCATATGGGTCATATTGTTAGTTGTAATTGATAATTGTTTGATGTGAATGTAGGTAAATAATATTATACTACTACTAAAAGTAAACAAAAGCAATAGAATAGCCTACAATAGAATTTTCAATTATAGATCTGTTTAGTATTTAAGGTATTTCACTATTTGCTATTGGCAATAGAATATATAAATATTTCTATAAAAATTATTTCAGATACTGTTCTTATACTAGATCTAATTTATATAATAGTAAATAGTTCCATTCCCTGCTTGATATGAAAGAATTTATAAGATATCTAATAGATCTAGTTACTGAAAAGTTAACAACCCAACAATATAATATTTAACTTATATAGTTTTTTTTTCTTCAGATTAAATTTTTAATGTCATCTCAAAATTCAAATGACAAAATCTTCACTGAGATTTGAACTCATGACCCCTTTGTTAAAAAATTAATAGTTTTACCACTAAGCTACTTTGCTGTCAGTTCATTGAATACTTATAAATATTAACTATGTAGGCTAATGCTAATGATAACATTGTCAGCCAGCCAAACATTACAACTATGTCAATAACACTTCACTCTGAACACATCTATTTTGTATGAAGAGAGGAAGAATAGTGATTTTTGATAGTTTGTACTTCATAGCTTCTGATATTTGTGCTAAAAATATTGAAGTCTGCCTTTTTACCAGCATTGTTTACCAAACAGATAACCCATGGGTGCCAGGTCAGGCTGACTATTTGGGCAATCGTGCAAATGTCATGTGGGCTGGCGCCTAAATGGGCTGCCGAATGGGTCAATTTAAAAGTCTGTGAGTCCTGTAAACATGATTGCTCTCAGGTTACATTTTATAAAAGATCTTTACATACTTAACTATGTAATACCAGCCACATATTTGAAATAGTGGATTACCGTATATCTGTAAACCATGCATCTGTGAGTTTCAATTCTCTCTACAGACTAAGAGATTAACTAAGAGATATTTTTATAGTCCTATAGAAATCAAATTAGTGTGAACATACTCATGTAATTCTAAAATGGGACCCTGAATTTAAAAATTATTAAGTATTTCTTGATGTTAGTAAAGTTCCCCTTTCAAAACTTGTGATCAATAAGGTAAAGGTCATCTTTCTGTGGCCCATGAGGGTGTCATGTGGCCAGCAAATGGCCAACCGCTTTTACTTTCCCCCAATAATTTCAGGTACCCATTAGATCTGGGTGGACTCAGGAGTGCCCAAAATCCCTTTTAATTAAAAATCCCAGTCTTCACCAGGATACAAACTCAGGACAAAAAAGATAAGATAATTTTTATTGATCCAATCAAATGAAAATTCAGTTTGACAACAATTGACAACCTCAGCGTAACTACTGTAACAATAACATTATAGATGCAAATACGAACAACATTCACACAAGAAACACATACAGCGCTTTATGAATTAGACTTCTATGAACTTCTCGATGCTGACAGATGATCTTGTAACACTCTGACCGACAGTGGGATGAAGGAGTTTTTAAATCTTTCTGTTTTAGTTCTAATGGAAAGGAGATGACCACTTCGTTCAGATCTTATGTAATAGTGGTTTAATGGGTGAAGGTTATCTTTAAGAATCGTGTTTTGGAAAGGCATCTTTCAAAGAAAAGCTCTTCAAGAGATGGTAGCTGTGTTCGAGAGATATGAGAGGCTTTTTTAATTAGTCTATTTAGTCTAAGTCTTTGTGCAAGTGAAGTATTACCATACCAGCAGGTGATGGCAAAGTTAATTACACTGCTGATGGTTGCTGTATAAAAAAGTTTAATTATTGTTTTGTCAATGTTTAACTTCCTTAGCTTTCTAATATAGAAAAGATGTTGGTGAATTTTTGTGTAAAGGTTTTGACAGTGTTCTCTCCATTTCAGTTAGTTGTTGATGGTTATATTCTTGCACTTCTTCTACGGTTTGGTTATTTATCTGAATTTCTGCAAGATGGCCTTTATGTTTCCTAAAATCTATTATCATTTCTTTTGTTTTCTGAACATCTAAAATTAGAAAGTTATCTATACACCATTGGTAAAAAGTTTTAATTGTTGAATGATACATATTTTCGTCACCTGCAATAAGGCCAATGATTGCTGTCGTCAGCAAATTTTAAGAGGGGAGTGTCAGCTGATACACTCTGAATGTCATTTGTGTATATGGTATACAATACTTGTGACAGGAGGCATCCTGCGGTGCTCCAGTGCTAAGCTCTCTCCTGCCCGACACATGCCCGTTCACTTTTACATATTGTGGGCTTTTGATAAGAAAGTTTAGAATCCAAGTTTGTATGTTTTTGCTAACATTCAGATAATTTTTGTATCATGCGATGTGGTTGAATGGCCTTGAATGCGGATAAAAAATCTACGAATTATACTCTGGCGTAGATTCTTTGAGTATCAAAATGATGATATAGACGATTCAGCATAAATAGTATTGCATCTCCTGTACTTCTTGACGGTTTGTAATCGAACTGGTGCTGGTCAAGACGTGTTTTGACTTTAAGTAGATGTTTTAAAATCATTTTCTCCATTGGAATTGATGTAAGTGCTACGGGACATAGGTCGTTGTTGGAAGCAATGATCTTCTTTTTGGGTACTGGAATTATTTCAGACGTCTTCCAAATGGAAGGTATTTTGTGCGTTTGCCAGGACTTGTTGAATATAGCACAAAAGATGTAATCCCGTTGTTCTGCACATAGCTTTATAAGTTTTCCACTTAATTTGTTGGGTCCCGATGCTTACAGTGTTTACTTGTTAAAACTTGTTTAAATATTTTAGTCACTTCTTGTTTATTAAACAGCTCTTGAGTTTGGTTAAATTACTGTTTTCAAATGATGCCAATAAATCATGGTGGTCTTTTTCAAAGTTGTGACAGTCAAATCGGCTGTAGAAATCATTTAATTTATTGACAAATTTTTTTTGTTGTCAGCGACGCACATTGGTTCATGCTTAGGTACGTAACCATTAATTTGTTTCAAGCCACTCCAACAAGCTTTAGAGTTGTTGTTCTTGAAAGAGCTTTCAATTTTTTCCTTGAATCTCTCTTTTCCTTCAAATAATTTCTTTTAAAGGGCTTTTTTGGCTGACATGAATTCAGAAGAACTGCTCTTGAACATTCTTTTCTTGTATAGAATCGCTTCCTTTATTTCTTTAGTCATCCACTGTCTATTATTACTGAATGTTTTAATTGGAAATGAGGAACATATTGTAAATGGAAGAAAATGTAAACCTCAAACTCACAGATTACAAACTAATATTTTGATATTGAATGATTATAACTATTTACTATATAAGTAAGTAAAGTTAAATTCAAAATGAAAGCGTACCAAAATTGAGGACCATATTAGATAAGACCTTTCAATAAGACTTAGTTCTACATTCACCAAAAAAAGTGAGAATTTTTAGACAAATTATCAATATTAAACAAAATATTTTGTTCCTTATTGATGAAAACTTGATAGAGATTAAAGTATATATGGAGTTCAACATATTTTAATAAATTCAAGACTCAGTGGCAGACATTAAAATCAAAAGACATACAAAATTGTCTTTTCCTTCATTTGAAATATGCTTTGTATTTTTCTTTTTGAGAACATTTTACAAAATTCTAAGTCAAGGCTTTTTACTATCTTCATTGGCTAATTTTAGTTATCACTAAATGACTATTCACAGGCATGAGAAATTAGATTAAACAGCTGAAAATATTTAAAATTGTTTTTCAGCTCTACAATTAATACTTCAGGCAGTTTTTCTCTTCACTCTCAGCACATTATTACTTGGTTGGCTTCTACCTAAGATCTACACATGGCTTTTATGTGCAATTCACTCATTAGGTAAAACAATTCATCTCATTCATTTAGCCCTCTTTGTGGACAATTCCTTATATCCTTCCCTGGATACACTATAAGGAGTGTAGCCTAAAAAGAAAACAAGTAATCTTTATTTCTATATTAGACAAAGTGGCAGTGAAACTTTAGTTTGAGATTTAGACCTAAAAAAGAACCCCACTAAAGTAAACTCCACTAGTGACATCCAAAATAGGAAATTCTTTTTTTTTTTTTTTTTTTTAAATTAGAGCCACTGGGAAACACTCATTGGCTCATAGTCTTTTCCCTATCAGTGCTATTTCCCTTCCTCTAGAGCCTACACCTCCAGATTTGATTTTGCTTTAATTTGCTAATTTGTTTTAAAAATAATGTCAGCTTTATGTTTAGAAAGTGAAGTTGAAGCAAAATTAATTTTAAAAATGTTACAATGTAAGTGTATACAAGTACTTAATTATGAAAAAGCTACTTAAGGTAGGCATACTATTTGTAAAAAAGAATTAATTAGAAAGTACACTGCATGTACTCTAGCAAATAAAGAAGGGATAGGTGAACAGAGAAATGGATCCTGATGTAGTCTTTTTTTGTCTTCCACATATCCCCTCCAAAAACTCACTGGATTTAGTCATTTTATTAAAAAAACTTGTTACACCTAAGCTATGTACCTTGAGATTGTTATTTGAAAGATTTCAGCCTATCCTTAATATTCTGAAATGCTTTTTAACCATTAGAATTTGGTTCAACGTGAAAAAAAAAAAGTTCAACAGCAGGAATACTTTTAAATAGTAGTTGTAAACATACTTGTAATTTATTCAAGTTCCAGCAAAAGCTAAACATGAGAAGGATGACCTTGAACTGTATGAAAGTAAAAAAAAAGAGCACAGAGAAAAGAGTCAAACACAATATGACTCTCTGGTAAGTTACAAATAAGGCTAAATTTGTTCTAATAAACATTCAATCTTCCGAGCTGACATTTAGAAAAGGAAAGGTAAAGTACCGCTATCTGTTCTCGACCTAGGTGTGTTAGGTCACCCAGTGTTTGTCAACTGTTTGTCTCTCACTTAATTATTGCCAAGAAAATCAATTAGTTAGTGCAGCATGTTCAATTTAATTTTGAATATTAAAATTGTTTTAAAATGCGGTATTAAATGTATAAACTTTCATATTGCTTCATCCTGTTCTGCTAAAACCACTTGCCTCTGACACTTTGCATTTCTACCTTTCGCCTATTCTTCTTCTTCTAGACAGCTTTTAGCCATTGAGCTGTAGACTCTTTTACATGCTGTTTTTCAGTTGTTCAGCACTGCCATACAAAGTGTTAGTTATGTTGGGACATTCAGTTTCATAAGGGTGGGTGAGTGGGATTTATTCTGTTCATTTGATTATTGTGTGCCCTGTTCTTAGTTGGAAGATTGTAGATTACTATCCAGTTTGTTTGGCTTAATGATTTTGTACATAGCTCATTGGTTGAGCCACTCCTCTTAATATAAAGTCACATTACAATGGATTCCTGGGCTCATAGGAATTATGGGAAATGAAAAGGCTGATAGACTCCCTTTGCCTCATATCTCCCAAATTTCCTTCTTTCACTCACCCTCCTACCACTTAGCAATTCTTTTTTGCCTCTACCAACTTTCCCACATCACAACTTCAGTGCTGTGTCCATGCAAGCCTCCTTTTGACTCCCTCATAGCTTTTTTTTAAAATTTGTCACTGCCTTTGACACTCTCTACTTTGATTAAGATGAAAAAATAAAGAAATTATTATTAGTAGTGGATATAGTATTTTTATACAAGTTCATGCAGAACATGAACTGCAATTTTCAGCTTTCAGCATAATACATACTTAATTTAAAAAACAAAAGGGTATGCTTAGGAATGTCAGCACTAGCCATTAGACCTATTTCAATGAAGACTGTGTTGAATTTGGATTTTTAATAGCATGTTTAATTTTAAATATGAACTTGACAAACAAATAAACAGCAGCTTCTTCATAAACAGAACCACTACAAACAATTATGTTGTGTTTTTTTTAATTTTTATTTTGCTTCTCAAAACTCCTTTTTTTGTGCTATAATAAACTGGATATAATTGTCACAAATTCTGTCCCATATCTTTTTGTAATGTCCAAAAGAGATTAAGCTAAATGGTGTAGAGACCTTAGATTGATGAATGATTTCTTGAAAGAGTGATGTGCTCTTCACAGAGCTTACTGTCCCATGGTTTCCCATCACCTAGATGATTATTTTTGTGCACATGTTTTGTGGGTTCACAGTTCCTTGAGCTTCTGCTAAGTTCCCTTGCCTCATAATACTCATTAGGAACAGGGTGATGGATGGTAATTAGGTTAGCAAGTCTTTTTTCTTTCCTCACCACCTGCAATGTACTCAGTACTGTGGAAGCCATCTGGAAGTTAGAATTCCATTTTTATGTTGGGGGTGACACATTAAAGTTTACAAAATTATTGGCAAGTTTATATTGCAGTGGTGACCCAAAACACGAGGTATGGTGCATTTCTGGCTATGATAACTATATAAACAGCGGTTAATGAAAGAATTGTTTTAATTTTAATTTAATTAGCTAGGTGATTAATAATTTATGAACTAAAGTTCTTTTATTAACTTTCTATTTAGTTTTAAATAATTTATAGTTTTTTTTTTTTTACTAAATCAGTTTTAGAAAACAAGGTTGTTCTCTTTTGATTGGTTGAAAGAACTTACATCAATGCTTTCTTGTGATATAAAGTAATCCAATGATGTCTTTATTTATTACAAATGTTCCTTCATTAAAGAAGATTATTAAATCGTACACGTTTATGAAATTGTTTATGTTAAATATCTTTTTTTTTTCTATTTTATTGTTTGATTGAATTTCAGGCTTCAGAATATAATCAGAGAATTTTAATTCCCCGTCAAGAGGAGAAAAGAAGAAAAAAAGGGGAAGACTTTATACAATTTCTAGGTCCAGCATGGAAAGGCAAAGGCTCCCCACTTGGAGTAAGTAAAAGAAAAACAACTTAACTATTCAGATATTTGTTTTTAGAAATTATAATAATATTTTTAAAAATATAATCATAGAAATGAATGCAGTCATAGTCCTCTGTTAACCTATTAGTATTAAGATTATGTTTTTTTTGTTAAGGGCCAAGTATTTGATGATGAGAACCATTGTGACTCTGCTGGTCAAGAAGCTGCAAGAAGAAGGATAGTCAGAGAAGACATTAATCTTGATGTTTTAGCTGCAGTTGCAAGCAATGCTGCAAAGAAACAAAAAATTAAGCATGTAAGATAACAGAAATTGAATTTCTTTCAAATTTCAACAATATTTAGAACACTTGAATAGCTTTTAAAAGTTCAAATATATTTGCATTTACTGCATTTAGAGACCTTCTAAAAGATTTCTAGACGCATTTAAGAATTGGGCTAGAAGAATAAAAAAAAATTATGCTAATGTTTTGTGGGTTTCAATCAAATGGTTGTCAGTGCTGGATGTGGCAAAATATGTAGGTCACAGTTGGAGCTAGCCACAGGAAATACTGCATTCCTCATTAATCTTCCAACTTAAAGACAAGCTTTATTATTATTATTATAATTTGATCAATATCTTATGAATGTTAATATACCTATATGCTCTTTATATATATATATATATATATATATATATATATATATATATATATATATATATATATATATATATATATA
>JAZGLO010000197.1:0-28418 GCA_036873155.1 Biomphalaria sudanica | reverse complement strand
CCGTTATAAGATCTCAGCTTGACTTACTTACTTGACTTAATCCTGTGCACCCCCAGGGGAGCATAGGGCCGCAACCACACCTCTCCACCGAACTCGGTTCTGAGCAGCTTTCTTCATCTGGTCCCATGTCATTCCAGTACCCTCAGCTTCGCTGATGACTGACCTCTTCCAGGTTTGCTTGGGCCTGCCCACTTTCCTCTTTTATTGTGGGTTCCAGTCAAGTGCCTGCCTTGCAACAATGGTAGCTGGTTTTCGCAGGATGTGTCCTATCCAGCTCCATTTTCGTTTTGTGATGTCTTGGGCTTTAGGCTTTTGTCTAGTTCTCTCCCACAAATCGATATAAGTTATCTTTTCTAGCCACCTAATTCCTAATATCCAGCGTAGGCATCTGTTAACAAAGATCTGGAGCTTTTCCATTTTCCATATTTGTTTTAGTGACTCTCCAAGTTTCTGTACCGTATAGAAGGACAGACTTAACATTTGTATTATAGATTCGTATCTTGTTGTGTAGAGATAATGCCTTAGAGCGCCAGATAGATCTCAGCACTCCTGACAAATTAGAAAAGATCAACTAACAAGAGATAGTGACAGTCAAGCTCTTCATCATCATTTAAGATGATTAAAAATCCCCTCAAGATCACATTTGACCGTGATAGTAACAATAACTAATACATTTATCAGACTTAATTGCTAAAGAAAATGATTGTACCACTAAAACACAAGTTCAAAGCATAGCTCTACAGAAACTAAAAATTGTTGAACAAGTTAACTATTATGATTAAAACTTTCAAACTAATCAATAGCTTTGCACAACACCACAAACACACAAATAGAAACAACATTTGAAGACTCGTGAAAGGCTTAGTAGCATCTTCAAGAAGAACTTTTTCTGTCTGTAGATGTCTTAACCTCCTTAATATTTGTGTAAAACTATTTGTACCATTTTATCACATTGCCAATCATATGCTTTAGTCCATTTGGATATTGAACATCTTTTTGTTTCCTTGTCAATCCAATAATAATAAGTAGGTCATCCCCACAGAAAGGGGGAAAAAATCTAGTTTTTTATTTAATTTTAACATAAGAATTGGTTTTTCAAAATTGATTTTTGAACTCACAATTTTAATAAATGAAATGAAAATAATCATATATCCTCAGGTACACCCAGAATAAAAAATCAAGTCCAGCTGCTGTTTATGCAATTGCTTTATCTTGGCCAGAGTCAAATACGTTGCAGCTTGCTGCTCCAGTGCCATCAGCTATCACTCAAGTAACTTTAGTTGGATACAAAGGTTCACCCTTCCAGTGGAAACCTAGATCCCCTTCTGGGATAACCATTACCATACCTGCCATAAATTACAATGATATGCCTTGCAAGTGGGCATATGCTTTCAAACTAACTGGCATAAAAAATTAAAAATTTAATTTTCCCTTTATGTTACCAAGTGTTTATTTTATATATGCTTCTATATAAAAAACTGTGAATTATCACAATTATGAAAACCCTAGTGTTTATGTATTCTTGTTCATTTTTTATATGAACATTAAAAAAAACTACTATTTACTAGTTAAAATGCTGATTTGTTTTTATTGTGTTATAATTTAACTGAACAGTCAAACAAATGTGACCAAAATAATGGATAAAGGAAAAATAAATTATTGAGGTGGATGAATAGGGCAGAGTTACAAATTTAATTTAATTGTTGATTAAAATAAATAATTACAGTAATAATAATAATGTATCATTATGTTGTTGATATTGTTTGTTTTCAAGCTGAATTGTTTTTTGCTCGCTTTTAAAACTGAGCAATATACATTTTAATTGTATAGCTTCTGTGTCCAAAGATTTATCTTTTTTAAAAATATTTTTACAAAGCTTATATCAATACACTCTGTCTGTCTGTTACAAAGTCTGTACACATTATTTCTCCCACACCCAATCTTGTATTTCTTTTACCTGGCAAAACAAAAATAATTTTAAAAATTAGCTTATTAGTTAATCAACTATTGAAACTGACTTACAATAGATAACTATAAAGCCTTTTATTTTCAAAACCACTTCCCTGGCACAGCGGTAAGTGCATTAGCTTGAGGAGGCTTAACCCCTTGAGTTTGAATTCAAGTCGTTCAACTTTATAAATGCATTTCAAATGTGACCACCAAGATACCCCTTTCTTTCTTCCCCTACTCCTTTCCTAACTGGTCCAGATAAGTGATAGCGCATTGAGAAAGCTAAAAGCATGAAATTGCACTAAACCAATACAATTAGTAAAAATGTTACTAATTGTAAAAAAGATTTACTATTGTTAGTCTATATCTATTATAAATTTAATTACATGACTGATCCAAACTAATTTATACAACTACACTTAATATAAGCTTTGTTTTGTTGTTTTTTTATATTTTCTTGTTAATAAATGATGTTAAAAAATTGAATGTTGCATTTATCTGTAAACTTGTTAAGAATGTTAATGTTTTCATTTGTTGTTTTAAAGTTTATTGTAATAAAAGTCACCATATTAATTTGATAAAAAAGTAATTCTCAGAATAAGTCTATTTCAAATATTTAAACTCTTTTTGATGATGGTCAAAGCTGTGCCTCTTAACAAAAGATAGATATATTTTGGGTGTGGAGATATTTTCTGTTTAACTTTAATGTGGATTTAGATGAACAGCTGTTTCTTTTCATAACATCCTTTAGAATCAAGTTCTTGGCTGACAGAAATTAAGAGAATTTTAAAATTACAATTAGTTTTTTTTTTAAGTTTTTTTTTTTTTGTCAAATACATTTTTTGAAATTATGTTTCAATGTTGTCAAGCCTTGTTCAGTGATGATTTTTAGTTGGTGATTTGAATATTCATAGCTTCATGGCTTACCTACAGACTTTCTATTAACAAGTCCTATGCCCCTACAATAGAAAAAAGAACTCAGAAAACTTCCATAATAAAACAAAAAACTACCATAAAATACTGCAATCATTTTTTTAAATGAAATGTTTTTTAAAAAAAAAAAAAAAAAGATAATGTATTGAAAAGGAAGTAGGAGAAAGCCTTGAAAGTTCAAACTGTTAAGAACCTTTTGTTTCTGTCTTTTAGTTGGTTAGATTTCAATACATACAATACAAACACTTAAACCTTAAGTACCTTCGAGGTATGAAACCTTAAAAACACTTTAGTACACAGAAAATACAAGTCACTAATTAACAAAAGCAAGCAGACAAAAAAAAAACAACTCTTGTTCCCTTGGCAATTAAACTATTGAATTGATCAACTTCCTGATTGAAATTCCCATGTAATGTTTAAGTAAAACTGTAAATGTACACTTTCTTTGCTATCATTATGTTTTTATGCTTAATATGTTTTTGCTATGTTTATTGTCCATTTGTGTACTTATGAACAAATTAATAACTGTTACATTCCCTCTAAAATGTTAATAAACAAAAATAAAGTAATGACATAAAAAAAAAAGCCATTGTTGTGTTGTGATTGTCAAATGTCTTACCCCTGATGCAGGTAGATGTTTATGTAGTCCAAATGCTGCGCTACGGTTCTTTTGGCCTTTCCGTTCAAGGTAGACACTTTTTGTCTGGCAATTTTTATTCTCCATTGACTTTCATAAAATGGACAATAACTATGGACTTAACTACCTGTACCGCAGAATCACAGTCCTTGATATAACTACCTATGCAAAGTCACAGTCCTTAACATAACTGGGAAACGTGGTCAAGAGGGTACGAACGCTTGAACTTGGCTTGGCTACCTATGAAGGGGGCTCGAGGTATGACACCTGACTCGAGCAGAGTTGTGTTTACTACGCGCCAAAAGGCAGCAAAACTTTCTCCCAGATACCCCCTCCCCACCAATGGTCCAAAAATGAGATTGGACCATCAAATAGCGCTCTGAGCATACTATAAAAGCATAGAAAATCTCCAGGGAGTGATGTCAGCGGAAGTAGTTAAGGTCAACCAAACACTCCTGCTCCCTAAACTCTAAAATCTCCTCTGTCGCTACTGGGGAGCAAGTCATGTCCCACAGGACAAGCGTGGCGCAAATATAGTCACAATATATAAAAACAAAGGAGATCAGAGTGACTGCAACTATTACAGGGATATCTCTCTCCTCAGCATAATTGGCTAAATCTTTGCTAGAGTGGCACTATCCAGGATGCAAGTGATATTTTCTAGAGTCTAGCCAGAGTCTCAATGTGGATTTCGGAGAGGCAGATACACCATAGACATGATATAGCCTATCCTCTCAACGACTACTGCATGAAAAATTCCAAGAGAGAGACAGACCCCTTTACATCGTTTTTGTTGATCAGAATTAAACCTTTGACATGGTCAACAGATGTTGCCTTTTCAAACTCCTAAGGAAAATAGGCTGTCCTCCCAAACTACTAAGTTCATTGAGTGCTTTTATGAGAAAACAAAATGTATACCGAAAATCAATGGAGCCCAAAAAAAAAAAAAAAAAGCTAAATATCTTCCACCTTCGATGCCTAAGGCGGATCTTTAAAATAAGGTGGCAAGATAAAACAACCAATGAGGAAGTGCTACGAAGAGCAGGGTGCCAGAACAGCCCCTCTGTTATCAGCAGCAGACGCATTGGTTGGCTTGGTCTCGTTCATAGAAAGACACAATGTCGATTCCAGAAGACATTCTGTATGGCGATCTAACAGAAGGCAGGAGATCTAGCCAGTTCGCCACTACATCTAGATCTATAATAGATCTAGAGAGTTCTAAATCAGAAGTCTAGCTAAAGTGTTAGATCTAGATGTTCATATATTTACCACTGATATTCCCTTTGTATGCTATATGGGTTAGGTTTTTTATTAGCGGCCCCCGAAAGGGGAATAGCCGCTATTAGTTTTGTGTGAAATGTGTTAGTCCGTCCCGTTAAGACCTCGTCAACTAGAAAATCTATTAAGAACCTAACATCATGATGTTTTAGACCTTTCAAAGTTCTCATGCAGCAGCTACTTTTCTTTTTTGAAAGGGAACAAAATTATTTTTAAAATCAACTATGTATGCAGTTGTTTTCATAAAAATCCACACGGGAAGTTATTTAGTGAGAAAGATGACAATTTACCATATTTTTCACACCTTTTCTGCAATCGGTTTTAGCTTTTTTGTCAAAATAAATTTTTTGTACAAAAAAATGAATTGCTAAGTTAAGTAAGTTGTCATACTAACTACATTTACAAAAAAAAAGGTTTCCTTAGGTATACAGGCCGAACTTAATTTAAAACAATAAGTAGTATTTCATAATATCACATGTAAGAATACTAAAACCCGAATTAGAATCTACAGGATTTCGCATAAGAGATTAACCCAAAAACATCTATAAACGACATCAGTTAGGCCAGTTTCACATCAAACTTCTTTACCTTGGTCTACTGGACGGTGTCATTTGCCCCGGATAGAATTTGATGTTCATTCTGAAAATATTGAAACCTTTCTTTTTGGCTACATAAGAGCATCACTTAAGTAGATTTGTCTTTGAAACCAAACCTTTTCTTACTGTAGTGCCCAATGATTTTAAATTTTAGTACTTTCAACAATCAAAACAAGGCTATGGCTTGAATATTCCTGGTGAATTAGATGGGGGCCGCCTCGAGTTTGTGTGATAAACTCACTATGTAATCTTGTTTAAATAAAAGAATGTTATGAATTTTGTTTCAAGGTAGCCTTGTAGGCCAACTAGTTTGTAAATGTCCTTTCCTAATAGAAATAATTTTTTTTCTTTATATAGTATTTATGGTTAGTATAACAGTATTGTTGAAATTTACACAGATTGAAGTCGCTATTCAAAATGAAAATAGTGTTCTTTTCTGTAAGTATCAGTCTAGGTATGTAGAACTTGTGATAAGCAAAACTAAATTGGTTCTGGTATATTTGAATAACACTTTAAAAAATGCTTGCATTGTAATTGTCATGTCTTTATTTCATTGCTCCACATGAAGCTCATCTCATTCATACACTTTGTATAAAACAATCTCTCAAATCACACAGTGTTAAGTATGTTTTTTTTAGTAAATACAAATCTCAGACATCTAATGAATTAGAAAGAAAAAAAAAAACTGGTCTAGAAAATCTAGTGTGCTCAAGAAGTACATTATAAACAAGTACATTAATATGAATACAATATATATATATATATATTTATATATCATAAACAACAAACCCTAAATGTACTTTAAAATAAACCCACACATTAAAAAATGTAGTTGAGTCATTGGGATGTAGGCCCGAGTGTTTATAAATAGTGCTCTTTTCCATGAATGTTTATAAACACAAGACAAATGTGCTAAAGGTCAATATGAAAAGTAAAAACTAAGTTCACACATTTGCAATAACTAGAAGGCAGCAACAAAGCCAAGGCAGACAACAAAACGTTTTTACTATTTAAAGAAAAAAAAATTTTTTGTCAAAATACAAATGTTCCAAAAAAATTGTCGTCCACATCAGCCTATCCTTCTAATTACTGTGGCCTACAGGGCAAAAAGCCCCGAAATCCCAAGTCTGGTCTACATAGTTCAAATGCTTTATGCATACAAAAAAAAAAAAAAAAAAATACTGGCAGAGGTTTCATAAAAATAAAATTATGCCAAAAGTTTAAGAATGAATATAATTCAAAAAGGAATGATTTGCTGAAACATTTTACTTAACATGAAACTTTGAAGACAATAGTTCACATGACTAACATAAGCAAAATTAGAAAAGAAAAGCAAAACAAAAAAAAATTACTATCTCAATTCATTATACCAGTAAATGTTAAAATTGTATTACCTATTGAAATAGGAGATATAAAATTCTATTAGAAGCACACTTAGTATAAAAATCCCACAACAAAAGACATGAAAATGTTAAAATTTCAGTTCTTTAGGCTGTTCCCATGTGAATTCTCTGCGGCCAAAATGCCCATAGCAAGCTGTGTTTTGATAGATAGGATGACGGAGATTGAGATCCCTGTAAGTATAAGATAATAATGCATAAAAACATCTGTAATATTATACAGAAATATATACACAGTTTCATCCCAAACTATTAAGTTTCCAAAAGTTCCCAGAAAATTATATTTTTTTCAAAACCTGAGCCTAAATGCTTTGATTATATTTTACCAGAAAGAAGATCTATAACCTGCAAATTCCAATATCTATATAATAGTTCAGTAATTTCAAATAAATACTCAGCTGAGCAGGCTGTGTTTTGATTCATGTAGAAGGAAGACTTAGAAACATGCAATTGGATGCCAAAAACAAAGTTGTTACAACTTAGTTTAAAGTTATTGGAAGTTAAAACATAACTTTTAAAAATTTGAGCATTTCAATAATTCCTGTTTTTAATTTTGGACATTTCTTCAGAAATGATTATTGTTATTACTTAATCCAAATAAGGGGAGGGTTCAATCTTGGGACTATCAAGATGGCAGTCCTAATTGAATACTATATTCAAATAATTTTAATTTGTTTTAGTATCAACACAGAGAGTTTATAATAAAATTTATTGTTTCAAATGAATGATAGCAGAACACAACATATATATAGCTTCTTACTTTACAATGACGCCAGGACGCAGATCAAAGTTCTTCTTTACAATGTCCAACAATTCTCTTTCAGACTTGTGAGATGTGCCATAACTGAATACTGTTATAGACAGTGGCTCTGCAATGCCAATTGCATAGGAAACCTAAAGAAAAAAAAATTGGATTTGTGTTTAAATTTTTTAAATGAATTAGAACTACATATAACCACACAGACTTTTATGTTTACATTTATTTAATGAGATTTTGAGCTTTTGCTGAAAGTTTCAGTTATACTAGTCAAGTTTTTTTTTAAACAAGATTAAATTATAAATAAATATTTTTGTGCTAAACATTTGTAAGACCTCTTCCTACACATGCAGGCATAGTCCACTATATTGTATATCTTTAGTTTTGGATGCTCAGAAATAAGTTACCAAGTTATTGAAAAAAATAAAGTCACATTCATACCTTTGAAACAAAAAAATAATTGCCAAAACCAGGTTTCCCTTGTAAAAAACCTTACCTGCACAAGAACCCGCTTGCAAAGTCCAGCCTTCACCAGAGATTTAGCCACCCATCGGCAAGCATAGGCTGCAGATCTATCCACCTTTGAGAAGTCTTTACCAGAAAATGCACCCCCTCCATGAGCACCCCAACCACCATAAGTGTCAACAATAATCTTGCGCCCTGTAAGTCCAGCATCTCCCTGTTATCATAAAAAATATTGATTTATATCTGAAAAATAATTTTAAAAAAAAAAAAAAAAAAAAATTTCTGAATAAACCTTACCTGTGGACCGCCAATTATGAATTTTCCAGATGGCTGCAGGTGATAAACTGTGTTTTCATCTAGATACTGTGAAGGAATAACTGCAGAAATAACTTTCTCACTTAGATCTTTTCTTAATTGTTCAAGTGTAACCTCTTCATCATGTTGTACAGAAATGACAACTGTGTGCACTCTCTGAGGTACTGCAGCTCCCTTTATATATCTATATTCAACAGTCACCTGAAATATATGTCAATATATGGTTGAAGCTTTGGTATGTCCACAGAAAATGTAGGCTTTTAAGATATCTTGTAATCGAGTAACAACTTGACTGTCATCTAAAAACTTCAAAACATCCATCTTTTAATTTTGTATTTAGAGATTTATTAACCCTTAAAACTCGTGTGGTAGTTTAGCCTCTAAACATCAGAATTGTAATTCCATTTTGTATACGCTCAGTGTAAATCAGCTCAGCACTTTAAGGGTTAAGGAACATTGCTAACTGTTCTTAATTCTTTGATAATGTATTATCTGTGTTGGGAATGTACATTTTTAGTTTTAATGTGTATCTTGAGGAGTTGGGTTCAAGACTTTTCATAACTATGCAAATTAATTTTCACTAAGCATAAATATAAACTCTTGCTATACAAATCACAAAAATTCAGACTTATGGTTATATGTGAAATATCTTCACCAGATTTAGCGTGTCCAGACACTAGACATTACTAGAACTAATTCACAAAAATTCAGACTTTTCTTGGCTGTGTGAATTACCTTCACTAAATCTAGATCTGGGGTGTAGATCTACACCAAGTCACTTTTCACAGTTATGCTTAAGCTATCTTCAGATTTTGCGTAAATCTATTTGCTAGATATGTCTAGATGTAGGTCACAAAAATGTGAAATTTTCATGATTACATACATGTGAACTATCTTTACTAGATTTAGTGCGTGAAAGGTGATATATGTGTGTGACTGTCAACTCATTAACATAGCTAGCCAATCTTGCGTGCAATCAGAAAGCCTAGACAATCTGCTTTATTCCACATTTTTTTTAGCAAGAAAAAAGCAAAATATACATGTTAAAAAAAATATTTGGTAAAAATTTTAAGTCTATTTATTAGATACATGATAGCACTACGAACCCTGTGTTATGCTATGTGTGTGTGTTTATAAGGTGCCAGTGGGAAGAGGTTAGCAATTGGTTGTGAATGATGCAACGGTGGTAATGTCATCACTTGGTCTTAGGGAGACGACTTCAGAACATAAAACTGAACGGTTGTGTTATTGTAGTGAGATTTTGTTAAGAAATATTACTAAAGTTTACTACATCTATTTCATTTATCACAAGTTGATTTTGTCTATTGTTACAACTTGAGGCAACTCAATGATATAGATGTTTATTCATGGGACATCACAAATACATAGAACAATGTCTGCCTATAGCACAGCCTCTTCATTAGTTCTAGACTTGGGCGGAACTGTTTTCCTAATGTAAACATCCTTCCTAGTCTAGTCTCAAGCTGTAGCTAGGATGGCGGTGTGAATGGCAGGGTTATAACAATATTATATAAATAAGTAATTTTGTTCACAAAAAGAAGTTATTCAAGTTATTTAAAGTTTTATTAGTTAAGATATATAGGGTAGACAACGAATTAGTTGTCTAATAGCAGTTTGATGCTACTAGTAAGGACCGGTAACAACACCCTAGCTTGATAGGAGTCAAGGGATGCCTCAAAATCATTATGAATCAGTTGCCAAATGATATATTTTATTATTGCTTTTAAGGCATTTATGCAATGCTTAGTTGTAATACCTCAGTACACATACAATACGTTCCCCTTATAGACTATACAGTCTACAGGGCAGATGATGTAAAGGTCGTTTATGTGGCCAAGGGTAAAAGAATGCAGTGGCCAGCACAACTAACCACCTCTACTTTCTCCCTACTCATGTCAGGTACCCATTAGAGCACTGTGGAGTTTCAGTGGCACTCTAGAAGATCCCTAAATAAAAACCACCAAGACTTGAAACCAGGTCCCTTACGTCTAAAAGGCAAGTGCTTTACCACTCCTTTACATCCTGCACTGATGCAATGCTTAACCTATTAAAAATCAACTAAATTGTACATATAATACTCCATAAATGCGACTTTGACCTTACCTGTGTTTTTGAATCTGGACGTGCCCATTTTAGAACACCACTGCGTCTCAGTTCTGCAATTTTAGCATTTAACTGATGTGACAAGACAACAGTTAATGGCATGCACTCCTCAGTTTCATCTGTGGCATAACCAAACATCAGACCCTGGTCTCCTGCACCAATCTCATCTGAATCTCTGTCTTGGTGAACACCCTGGGCAATGTCTGGGCTTTGTTCTTCCAGGGCAATCAGAACATTACAAGTTTTGTAGTCAAATCCTAATTAAAAAAAAAAAAAAAGTGAAGAAAACATTTTTTCAGCCATTTTACATTTAAGCTTAACCCATCAGCTCCTACCATAGTATTGTGCGCCTTTTGTGGCCTAATACAGTAGAATGTGTTGGGATACTAGCAAGTTTTAAAACCTTTCTGATAAGAGCTCATGTCTCATCAAGGACAAGAACTTCCTTTTTTAAAAATTTAAAACAATGTGTATCGCTTTTTAGAAAAATTCAAAGCAATTTTTCAAATGAACAGGTCCTTAGCTGTAGCCTCAAACCCAGGAAAGCTAGTATTTTTTAAGCTTTTTAAATTTTAAAGGCATTAATTTTTTTAAAATAGACCTATGTTTTATAAGTTTAATTTTATAAGCATTAGATTTTATTTTTTTAAATTGATTATTTTTAAAGATTTTTTTTTATTCAGAGTTATCCCCCTCATTACTTAGGGTATGATAAGGATTTTTCAAATTGGTCATTGGCACTATTGGGTTAAGCATTAAAGCCATACTTTTTTTCATTTACCATTAAAAGTTAAATATTCTAATAACCACTCCTGCGGTGTGCACTAGCACACTGTTCAGCACTACTGATAGATTATTGAGTTAACGCATTCTTGAGACCCAATTTCAGAAGATAAAGAGGCATGGAATGACTATTATTGACAAGATAGAGAACCCTGTAGGCCAGATTTGAAGACCTGATACTTTCACATGACCATGGAGAATATCTTCAAATATTAAGTTAGCTATTAAAAATGGGTGAGAAAGTTATCTACAAACTCTTGACTGATATTGCAAAGTCATTCTAGATTTTTAACATATGAAAATCTACATTGTAAAATGTAGTTCAATTGCTAATAAAATACAGTTTATAATGATAAATACAATTGACCAGAGGTATAGTTAAAGGAATAATTTTCTCTTAAGAGAACAGTAAAAATCCTTTTTTTTTTTTATTTAACCCTATTCCCCTTAAAACAGACCTTAAAACTAAACCCCCAACCCGAGCAGAGTAACATAAAATTTGAATTTTACAAAAGAGGTTAATTATTTTCCCAAATTACATTTTTCATCATTGTATGTAGAAATGACAGGGAAAAGTCTCTGCGCTTTGATGCGTATCCCCAAATAGTGTACATCTACATCAGGCTGAATAAATTTGTGTAAAAAAAAAAAGACTATTTTTTTCCTTTTTTAATTTTTTAAAATCTGTGTGATGACATACTTGTTATTAAACAACATACGTCTAATCAAAGTTAGAAACTCAGCTATATATATAGTTAATATCAATATGTAGCACTTTATTATTCACTACTAACTTTCTATCTCACAACCTACAGTGAAAAGCCTAGCCGTTCAACTGCATTCCTGACCTCATGTTACCTCGCTAGGCTGACCAATTAAACCACTGGGCAGGGACAGGAGCTTAACTCTTTCTCTAACCGACGAGACAAACGTTGATTCAATCAGAATGTGGTAAATAATTACAGAAAAAGAGTTAACACTGTGGTAAGTGAAAGTCGAACCAGCAAAACAAAGGTCAAAAGGACCCCTATATCTTAATAATTTAAAATATATTAAGCGTGTTAACAAACAAGGTATGCTGAAGGTTTTTTTTTTGCTATTGCTACATAACAAATCTTCAGACCTCCACTCCCCTTTTCGCCATTACGTAATATCCAAAACCCTTTTTTTTTTTTACAATACATTTGCAGTGGCTGGGAAAAAAAACTAGCCATATTTGAACTTACCCTTTGAAGAATCATCATATCCAATTTGTTTAATTGTGTCCCTAATAACCTTTTGATAATCAACATTTGCTTTAGATGTTATTTCTCCTGCAACCAAAACCATGCCAGTCTTGGTGACTGTTTCGCATGCTACCATAGCTTTTGGATCTTGCTTGAGATGGGCATCTAAGATAGCATCACTAATTTGGTCACAAATTTTATCTGTAAAAAAAAAAAGTTTCATATATTAGTAATATTAACTTACTCTGTTATATCTCTGCTCGTACACTGGTTCGCACCAGTACACTGTAAAGACAAGTGATAGTGATAGACAAAATGGGTGACTTGATTCCAGCTTAGTAGATGGAGAATAAAAACTAGAGATAGGTTATAAACGCCTGAGTTGTAGTAGGAGAAGCAGTGTAGGTTGTCTGGTTAGGAAAAAGTCTTGAGGAAACTGGAAAGGGCTGTTCGTGTTAGTTTACGCAGACATCATTCTTGAGTGACACGCAAGGTCACCCTGTGTTAGTGGCAAGATAGTAAACCCTATATGAATGTTAAGGCATAGGCGACAACAGTAAATCCTGCAAGCCAGTCGCCAGAGCTAAATGAACTCGTAGCAACATTTATGTTTGTGTAGACCTTTATCATAGTTCTATAATAATGCTTTTTAAAAAAGGAAAGCCAAAATGTTCAATCCAAAAGTAGTAATTTTTTTATCATTCAAGCATGTTGGAACTAGATCTAAATGTTTTTTATTGTTTACAAAATACCAATATAGGCAGAAAAGCCTATTACTGTTTAAAAAAATTGTGATGTAGACAAATCTGTCTTGAACAAAAGCAGGAGGATGAAAGTGTTTTCTATACTGAAATTTAATTGAAGTAATAGATAACTTATACATGTGCTCTCGGGAATGACAAAAATCTATCAGTTACAACAAACTGGTAGTATATAAATATTTCAACTGCTTAAAAAGAGGCACATCATGTATACTATTTATCAAACATAATTTAACTTGATATATGAAAAATGTGTGATATTAATCTTAACTTGATCAATGCAAATTGCTCATTTTCCTGAAAATTTGATATCCAAATATAATTTAGCAATAAAACAATTCTAGAATACATGGTTTAGTCAAAATAAAATGTATCATTTTTTACATCAATAATAGATTCTAAATGAAATATATTTTGTAGAAAATTAAAGATATCAATATAGTGACCAATATTAATATAGTCTATAGTCAATATACTCTAGAATACTCTAGATCTATCATTTGAACATTTCTATGTAGCTCTACTACTCTAGATCTAGCACGTAACTTGAAAAAATTGTTTTAAAAAATCTAAGTTTATTGAAAATTTAATAAAAAGCTATTATAATTATAGTATAGGCTAGATCTATTAAATCTTTGCAAACTTTAAGTAATTTAATTAGAGCTAGAATCTAAATTATAGATCTGATAAAATAAAAAAATTATCTAGATTTTTTCTAGATCTAGCTAAAATTAAGAGCATAGAATCATACTCATAGATCTATAATCTATTTCTAGATTAAAGATCTTTTGTCTATTCTAGAGTTCTAGACTGTAATAATAATAATCATAAGATTAAGAGTCTAGCTTATAATATAGATCTATATTATATATCTAATCTACTTTAAAAAATGTTAATTCTATAACTAAAAAATGTAGACTAGTCTAGAGTCTTGATCTATTTGCTTAATCAATCATTACAGACACCCACTCACTGCTTTTGCTAGATTCTGGATCTACTTTCTAGATAAGATTTATAGTTTCTACTAAGATTCATAACTTACAATCTAGTAGGCTACGACTACATCAAAACCTTTCCCACACTAATCGATTTTACAGGCGCACTTACCCACCCCCAACTGCTTCAAACCAATTAAAAACCACTTCGACCACGGCTGTATTAAAAACCCAATAATAAATCTTATACTTTTATAGCCAAGCCCAATGATAACGATTATATGATTATAGACTAGATCTTCCTACTACATGACAATTCAACATTTGTTTTAAACACATTTTACCAGGATGACCCTCTCCCACAGACTCAGAGGTGAAAAGAAAAGTTCCGATATCATCCTGGCTGCATTCCTCGGCATAATGTTCATTCAATTCCCTATAATGATTGCCGTTTGTGGGCCCGTTTGGTACTCCGTTTATTGACATCTTCCCAATAGTTTCCTAAAATGTTGTGGTGGAAAGAGAACGAGAGTGTCGAGCAGCTTGCTTTTATATATGTTTGGAACCACGTGCTTTCTGTTTAACAGTCTTATTGGATAAACTTTAATCAATACCAGCATGTAAAACTTAGATGGAGAAAATATAACGAAATAAAAAAAAAAGTATATTTACAAAACTAGGTCATAGTTAATCCATTAACTGTCTGAAAGGCCGCACAGACTATTTAAAAAGTAATCTAGATCTATGACTATGAGATAATAAATACATTCATTTACAATAAATCTTTAATAATATATCTAGGAAGTGGGAAAATTTAATCATGATTTGAATATAGTAATGCAGTAATGGTGTGTCGATTGCCTTTAAACTTCAATGCCTAGATCTAGAATTTATAATAAATCTACTCTAGATTTCCACTATGTGACTATCTCTACAATGATTCCAATGTCTTCGATTCCACGAGATCAGTCATTGATCATTTATATAGTGTTTCACATGACTATGCAAATTCATTTGAGACCTGCATATTTTCCCTTAGGCAGATTGTGGCACATCGTGCTACAGCCTGGCAGAGACTGCGGCGCTACTGATCCCAAACTGTATCGGATATTTCGTTCCTTTGGTCACATCAGCTGCGCGGAGAAGGGGCTGTGTGGGCGACGTCGTTCCGACCATAAACAATGCCCAGGTTTTCATCTCACTTATTCAAAGCCCTACCCCCCCCCCAAATGGAGAGGACACTCCAGCTTCGCCTTTGGTGTCGGCTAAACACGGGAAGTGGAGGTCACCGGTTATAAGCTCAAATGCTCAATTAACGAAGAGCAGGGCGCCAGGGGCCATTTTCGTAGGTGGGAGGGATCCTAGGATTCCAATGGACAGCTACCGCCCGCCTCAAGCTGGGCAGCCCCCAGCCAATAAGGTGCTGTCCCGTCATGCCTGTCTTCCTCGTTTGGGTACACGAGGATAGGACAAAATCCGAAAAGCAGGCATAAAACCAATGTACCAGTCGACATGAAGAAAAAAAAAAGGAGCTCCACTCTTAAACTGGGCAAATGGAATATGCGTACTTAACAAACTGGACTTAATGAAAACTTGCTTGACATAGAAGATACCAGAAAATCCGCAATAATAAACGATGAACTGTCCAGGCTCAAAGAAGACATTGCTGCTCTCCAGGAAACTCTTTTAACTGACTCTGGTTCAATCAAAGAAAAAGACAACACCCTCTTATGACAAGGCAAAGCCGAAAGTGAAGTAAGAAGCTAGACGAAATACCCACCCTGTTAAAGCTCGACAAAGCCATAGACATCATGGCTGTCGGCAAAGCACCCGAATGCGATGGTATCCCCCCCCCCCCCCCAGATCTTCTAAAACAATGCAAAACTATCTCTACACGAACTTTTTGGCAAATGTTGGCAAGAAAGTACTGTGCCATAAGACATGTGGGATTTATCTTAGACAAACATAATGTCCTCTCCCCATACCAACATGGTTTTAGGAAATATAGATCGTGTGAAACACAACTAATAGGACTAATTGATGATTTTTCAAAAGGTTTAGATAATAGTGAACAAATAGATGCTATCTTACTAGATTTTTCCAAGGCTCTTGACAAAGTTCACCACCATAGCTTGCTTTAAAAAATTAAAATATTTCAGCATTAGTGGTCCACTGCATCAGTGGATTAGACATTTTCTGATAGGGAGAGAACAAACTGTAATAATAAATGGCTCTAAATCAACACCGATGACAGTAAACTCATGTGTACCTCAAGGAACAGTCTTAGGTCCACTACTATTTTTTTTACATAAATGATTTACCAAATTGCATTAGTTCAGGAACAAAAGTCAGATTATTTGCAGACAATTGTATAGTATATAGAACAATAAAAACAACACAAGACTCAGATATTTTACAAAGAGAATTAGATGAATTACAGAAATGGGCTGCCTGGTCGTGCGGTTTGCAGGCTGGACTGTCGTTCGGATTTATCGATGGTCCCGGGTTCAAACCCTGCCCGCTCCCATCCCCCGTCGTCCTGCGGGAGGTTTGGACTAGGAAGTGAACTATCTTCAACACTGAAGGAACATCCGAAACATGTAAAACATTTTACAAACATTCAATGGCTCAAGTTGGAGCATGTCTTTCCACCCAGAAAAATGTCAGTTGTTAAGAGTAACAAAAAAAAAAAATGAAAAAATAAATTAATTCCACTAATCTTATTCATGGCAAACCAGTAACATCTTTAATTCTGCCAAGTCACTGGTTTTCCTGGCTAGCTCTGGCAACCCATTCCATGCTCTAATAGCACTAGGGAAGAAGGAGTATTTATACAAATTTGTCCTAGCATATGAGATGAGGCATGTGTCTTTATCTTTGTGTCTTTTATTAAATTTTGTTTTTGTATTTGAATTGCTACTTAACTTTTAAGTCTTCTGTTCTGAAGGCTTTCTAACTTAAGTGATTTTACTAAAGGTGTTACTCTAGTCAAATGTAAATATTCGTTTGTTATGAGAAATGGACGAGCTCTCATCCAAATCACAAGAAAGATGACGCTTACTATAAGCTATCCCGACAAGACCAACGTCTAATCTTTCGACTCAGGCCTCAGGACCGGACACAACAGAATGCGACAACACATGTACCGGAAACTCAAAATTGGAACCAGTGAAATCTGCCCATGTGGAGAATCACCAGAGAATACAGACCACGTCCTCCAAAACTGCTCTCTATACCAAGAGGCTCGTATAAGACATTGGTCCCAAATCACCCCAATAGAAAAGAAACTATATGGAGAGCTCCCTGATCTGGAAACCACTGCGCATTTCATCTCATGTATTGGTCTACTCATCTGAACACTCCAACATAATCAATGAGAACGAAGAAGAAGAAGAAGTTTGTTATGAATCTCACTGCTCTATTTTGAGTCTGTTCCAGTTTCTTAATGTTTCTAAATCGCATCCCGAAAGTCATCCTCTACTGACAACTCGCGATTGGCTCAAGAAAATCTGGTCGCCCCCACCTCCGTTACATAGATGTAATAAAACGGGACCTCAAATCAGTGAACATCAATACTGACCATTGGGAAGACATAGCTCTAGACCGCACTAGGTGGAGAGCGACAGTGACCAAGAAAGCTATGGGCAGCGAAAAAACATGGGTCTCAGCTCTGGAAGAAAAACGTACAATGCGAAAAATGGCCAGCTCCTCTACCACCGAAGCAAAGCCACCTTAACCTGCGGTATTTGTGGACGGAAGTGTCTCTCCAAAATAGGGCTCCACAGCCACATAAAAAAGTGTGCGAGATAAACCATAGTCGTTCTACGACTGAAAGAGGTCAACTATTTTTCAAAATCTGATGCAGACAAAGCCGTTGTCTGCCGGTGGTCTATGTTTTCTTTACGTCTTATACACATGTGCCTTTTTTTGGGGGGGGGGGGGGGGCTAAAAAATGAAATGTGTATCCTGCGACAATCGTGAGACTAGTGAGAGCAAGTACGGTTTACTAAGATCTTAAGTCTTAATATTTCTAGATCTAAGTCAGACTATTTTAACAAGAATTTAAAACTTTAAAAAATAATGATGGAATTTGATTAAACAAAAAGAAAAAGACCTAGATCTAAAAGTTATAGATCTAGATCTATTTATGATCTATAGTTATAAATTTACTACATCTAGTTTTTTTTTACTGCCAAAGACTGTACCACGATCTTTTCTCAAATATACTAGCAATGTAAACAATCATGCTTAGTGAGTACGAATTAAACGAGTCTAGATTTAGATCTAGATGTAGATTATATAGATCTAGAGTCTACATTTTAAATATATCTACTAAATGTAGAGAAATTTATGAAACTCTAGATCAGGGTTATACTTGATTCATATTCAAATCATATCTTAATTGGGAAAGGTGGGACTGGGGGAAAAAACTAAAAAAGTGGGTTAATTTAAGTATTTTAAGTTAGGTAGTTGCACCAAAAAAATTAAGTTGATCCTATATCAACAAATGTGTAATAGAATGAAAGAGGATGAAAAATTCTTTCCAACAACACCAAATTTATTATGCTAGCATTATTGGTTCAAAAGTTATTGAGATTTTAAGTTTGTCCGTAGTGTCCTGACATCCTAAAATCCTATGGACTTTATATAAAGAAATAAAAAAAAAGTGAAGCAAATTTTTTTTAATGTGAATATTTCAAAACCTATCGTGAATACATATACAAAAGTATATATCAAATTGTACAGTTTTAAAGGAGGAATTTTAATTTATAAGTGGCAAATCAAAATGAAATTAAAATTTTAAAATATCAAGTAAATTACGAAAAAAATACAATTTTTTCTAATTTTCTTAAAATAGTCTATAAAAAGAAAAATGCTCCTGGTTGTCAAGTTTTCAACACAATAAGCTTCTAAATTGATCTAGATCTATTTAGTTATAAAATAATAGTGTAGTTTAGAAAAAGGATATTTAGATTTAAGATTTAGATCTACTTAAGTATATTTATATGAAAGAATATTTTAGATACCTAGATTTACAGATTTTAGCTTCCACATCGACTAACCAAAAGAACTCCTAAGAATACAGATCTTTATGTTAATAAGCAATGATATAGGTATAAAGAAGTGATTCATTCAATTCTACATGTTTTAGTGTACACTAATTTTATTTTTCTTATGTAAAAAACGCATATTATTGATAAAAGGTCGTCCCGACCTTAGTGAAATTCTAGTACCTGAAAAAATTGTGCTAAGTTTTAAAATATCGTTGATTAGTTTAATCATAATAAATTTGGTATCATTGGAAAGCTGAATGAATTTTCTAAGTGTATGGTTTAAAAATAAAGATGTACGAAGACCTATATTTTTTTCCTTGTTATTTGAAAATTTCCAATTTTTCTGATTAAAATATTTAGGACATAGTAAGAGAAAAAAAACATTTTTTTCCCACTAGCCGTTAGAGGAACCTCTTATCTTTAGAATAAACTCAAGAAAATGTCATAAAAACACTCAGTTATAAAGCAATGTCTTTTCTTAGGACATGCTTAATTTCAGTTTTGTAAAACCTGAGTTTAAGTTTAAAGTTAAATTAAAGTTAAAGTCGCACACAGTCACACACATCAGATGAGACATCACAATGATCACACACTGACACAGTAACACTAGTTAACCAGTAGATTAATGTCAAAGTAGATCTAGAATATATCATATTCGTATGTTGGTATCACATTGGTGATTCATGCTAGATCTATCACTCGGTGACTGAGTATCACTTTGTCAGTGACAGTTACAAACTTTAACTTATCTTCTTATCTTGTAGACGTTACTTCAAAAAAGAAGATGATTACGTCCTACGCGTCATGCATTTAGTCATACATATTAACCAATGACTTAAATTCTGCCAAGTCACTGGTTTTCCTGGCTAGCTCAGGCAACCCATTCCATGCTCTAATAGCACTAGGGAAGAAGGAGTATTTATACAAATTTGTCCTAGCATGAGACGAGGAATGTGCCTTTGTCTTTGTGTCTTTCAGAGTATTTTATTAAATTTTGTTTTTGTATTTGAAGATTATGGTTCAGTGTTTTATGTATAATTGCTACTTTACTTTTGAGTCTTCTGTCCTGAAGGCTTTCTAAATTTAGTGATTTTACTAAAGGTGTTACTCTGGTTAAGTGTAAATATTCGTTTGTTATGAATCTTACTGCTCTATTTTGTGTCTGTTCCAGTTTCTTAATGTTATCTTGAGTTGAGGGGTCCCAAACAGAGGATGCATATTCTATTATTGGCCTAACCAAGGTTAAATAACATTTTAATTTTATGTTCTTATTTGATTTATAAAAATTTCTTTTAATAATTCCTAATGCTTTGTTTGATTTTTGTTATAGTTTCATCAATATGTGGATTCCATGACAGTTTTTCATTTATTATAACACCTAGGTATTTTGCGTTTTTAGTCTGTGTTACTGGTTTGCCATAAATAAGATACTGAGCTAGCCAGAGCTTGGCAGAATTTAAGTCATTGGTTAATATGCATGACTAAATGCATGACGCGTAGGACGTAATCATCTTCTTTTTTGAAGTAACGTCTGTATTATATAAGATAAGATAAGTTACTTACACAGTAACATTTTTACTAACAATTGAGTAACACTAGTAACAGTTCATACACATCATTACAAGTACTGAAATAGTAATAAATCACTATTGTCATTAACTGTTGGCATATGGGTCATATTGTTAGTTGTAATTGATAATTGTTTGATGTGAATGTAGGTAAATAATATTATACTACTACTAAAAGTAAACAAAAGCAATAGAATAGCCTACAATAGAATTTTCAATTATAGATCTGTTTAGTATTTAAGGTATTTCACTATTTGCTATTGGCAATAGAATATATAAATATTTCTATAAAAATTATTTCAGATACTGTTCTTATACTGATCTAATTTATATAATAGTAAATAGTTCCATTCCCTGCTTGATATGAAAGAATTTATAAGATATCTAATAGATCTAGTTACTGAAAAGTTAACAACGCAACAATAAAATATTTAGCTTATATAGTTTTTTTTTCTTCAGATTAAATTTTTAATGTCAGTCATCCATCTCAAAATTCAAATGACAAAATCTTCACTGAGATTTGAACTCGTGACCCCTTTGTTAAAAAATTAATAGTTTTACCACTAAGCTACTATGCTGTCAGTTCATTGAATACTTATAAATATTAACTATGTAGGCTAATGCTAATGATAACATTGTCAGCCAGCCAAACATTACAACTATGTCAATAACACTTCACTCTGAACACATCTATTTTGTATGAAGAGAGGAAGAATAAGTGATTTTTGATAGTTTGTACTTCATAGCTTCTGATATTTGTGCTAAAAATATTGAAGTCTGCCTTTTTACCAGCATTGTTTACCAAACAGATAACCCATGGGTGCCAGGTCAGGCTGACTATTTGGGCAATCGTGCAAATGTCATGTGGGCTGGTGCCTAAATGGGCTGCCGAATGGGTCAATTTAAAAGTCTGTGAGTCCTGTAAACATGATTGCTCTCAGGTTACATTTTATAAAAGATCTTTACATACTTAACTATGTAATACCAGCCACATATTTGAAATAGTGGATTACCGTATATCTGTAAACCATGCATCTGTGAGTTTCAATTCTCTCTACAGACTAAGAGATTAACTAAGAGATATTTTTATAGTCCTATAGAAATCAAATTAGTGTGAACATACTCATGTAAATCTAAAATGGGACCCTGAATTTAAAAATTATTAAGTATTTCTTGATGTTAGTAAAGTTCCCCTTTTAAAACTTGTGATCAATAAGGTAAAGGTCATCTTTCTGTGGCCCATGAGGGTGTCATGTGGCCAGCACATGACCAACCGCTTTTACTTTCCCCCTATAATTTCAGGTACCCATTAGATCTGGGTGGACTCAGGAGTGCCCAAAATCCCTTTTAATTAAAAACCCCAGTCTTCACCAGGATACAAACTCAGGACAAAAAAGATAAGATAATTTTTATTGATCCAATCAAATGAAAATTAAGTTTGACAACAATTGACAACGTCAGCGTAACTACTGTAACAATAACATTATAGATGCAAATACGAACAACATTCACACAAGAAACACATACAGCGCTTTATGAATTAGACTTCTATGAACTTCTCGATGCTGACAGATGATCTTGTAACACTCTGACCGACAGTGGGATGAAGGAGTTTTTAAATCTTTCTGTTTTAGTTCTAATGGAAAGGAGATGACCACTTCGTTCAGATCTTATGTAATAGTGGTTTAATGGGTGAAGGTTATCTTTAAGAATCGTGTTTTGGAAAGGCATCTTTCAAAGAAAAGCTCTTCAAGAGATGGTAGCTGTGTTCGAGAGATATGAGAGGCTTTTTTAATTACTCTATTTAGTCTAAGTCTTTGTGCAAGTGAAGTATTACCATACCAGCAGGTGATGGCAAAGTTAATTACACTGCTGATGGTTGCTGTATAAAAAAGTTTAATTATTGTTTTGTCAATGTTTAACTTCCTTAGCTTTCTAATATAGAAAAGATGTTGGTGAATTTTTGTGTAAAGGTTTTGACAGTGTTCTCTCCATTTCAGTTAGTTGTTGATGGTTATATTCTTGCACTTCTTCTACGGTTTGGTTATTTATCTGAATTTCTGCAAGATGGCCTTTATGTTTCCTAAAATCTATTATCATTTCTTTTGTTTTCTGAACATCTAAAATTAGAAAGTTATCTATACACCATTGGTAAAAAGTTTTAATTGTTGAATGATACATATTTTCGTCACCTGCAATAAGGCCAATGATTGCTGTCGTCAGCAAATTTTATGAGGGGAGTGTCAGCTGATACACTCTGAATGTCATTTGTGTATATGGTATACAATACTTGTGACAGGAGGCATCCTGCGGTGCTCCAGTGCTAAGCTCTCTCGTGCCTGACACATGCCCGTTCACTTTTACATATTGTGGGCTTTTGATAAGAAAGTTTAGAATCCAAGTTTGTATGTTTTTGCTAACATTCAGATAATTTTTGTATCATTCGATGTGGTTGAATGGCCTTGAATGCGGATAAAAAATCTACGAATTATACTCTGGTGTAGATTCTTTGAGTATCAAAATGATGATATAGACGATTCAGCATAAATAGTATTGCATCTCCTGTACTTCTTGACGGTTTGTAATCGAACTGGTGCTGGTCAAGACGTGTTTTGACTTTAAGTAGATGTTTTAAAATTATTTTCTCCATTGGAATTGACGTAAGTGCTACGGGACGTAGGTCGTTGTTGGAAGCAATGATCTTCTTTTGGGTACTGGAATTATTTCAGACGTCTTCCAAATGGAAGGTATTTTGTGCGTTTGCCAGGACTTGTTGAATATAGCACAAAAGATGTAAGCCCATTGTTCTGCACATAGCTTTATAAGTTTTCCACTTAATTTGTTGGGTCCCGATGCTTTGGCAGTGTTTACTTGTTAAAACTTGTTTAAATATTTTAGTCACTTCTTGTTTATTAAACAGCTCTTGAGTTTGGTTTAAATTACTGTTTTCAAATGATGCCAATAAATCATGGTGGTCTTTTTCAAAGTTGTAGCAGTCAAATCGGCTGTAGAAATCATTTAATTTATTGACAAATTTTTTGTTGTCAGCGACGCACATTGGTTCATGCTTAGGTACGTAACCATTAATTTGTTTCAAGCCACTCCAACAAGCTTTAGAGTTGTTGTTCTTGAAAGAGCTTTCAATTTTTTCCTTGAATCTCTCTTTTCCTTCAAATAATTTCTTTTAAAGGGCTTTTTTGGCTGACATGAATTCAGAAGAACTGCTCTTGAACATTCTTTTCTTGTATAGAATCGCTTCCTTTATTTCTTTAGTCATCCACTGTCTATTATTACTGAATGTTTTAATTGGAAATGAGGAACATATTGTAAATGGAAGAAAATGTAAACCTCAAACTCACAGATTACAAACTAATATTTTGATATTGAATGATTATAACTATTTACTATATAAGTAAGTAAAGTTAAATTCAAAATGAAAGCGTACCAAAATTGAGGACCATATTAGATAAGACCTTTCAATAAGACTTAGTTCTACATTCACCAAAAAAAGTGAGAATTTTTAGACAAATTATCAATATTAAACAAAATATTTTGTTCCTTATTGATGAAAACTTGATAGAGATTACAGTATATATGGAGTTCAACATATTTTAATAAATTCAAGACTCAGTGGCAGACATTAAAATCAAAAGACATACAAAATTGTCTTTTCCTTCATTTGAAATATGCTTTGTATTTTTCTTTTTGAGAACATTTTACAAAATTCTAAGTCAAGGCTTTTTACTATCTTCATTGGCTAATTTTAGTTATCACTAAATGACTATTCACAGGCATGAGAAGTTAGATTAAACAGCTGAAAATATTTAAAATTGTTTTTCAGCTCTACAATTAATACTTCAGGCAGTTTTTCTCTTCACTCTCAGCACATTATTACTTGGTTGGCTTCTACCTAAGATCTACACATGGCTTTTATGTGCAATTCACTCATTAGGTAAAACAATTCATCTCATTCATTTAGCCCTCTTTGTGGACAATTCCTTATATCCTTCCCTGGATACACTATAAGGAGTGTAGCCTAAAAAGAAAACAAGTAATCTTAATTTCTATATTAGACAAAGTGGCAGTGAAACTTTAGTTTGAGATTTAGACCTAAAAAAGAACCCCACTAAAGTAAACTCCACTAGTGACATCCAAAATAGGAAATTCTTTTTTTTTTTTTTTTTAAATTAGAGCCACTGGGAAACACTCACTGGCTCATAGTCTTTTCCCTATCAGTGCTATTTCACTTCCTCTAGAGCCTACACCTCCAGATTTGATTTTGCTTTAATTTGCTAATTTGTTTTAAAAATAATGTCAGCTTTATGTTTAGAAAGTGAAGTTGAAGCAAAATTAATTTTAAAAATGTTACAATGTAAGTGTATACAAGTACTTAATTATGAAAAAGCTACTTAAGGTAGGCATACTATTTGTAAAAAAGAATTAATTAGAAAGTACACTGCATGTACTCTAGCAAATAAAGAAGGGATAGGTGAACAGAGAAATGGATCCTGATGTAGTCTTTTTTTGTCTTCCACATATCCCCTCCAAAAACTCACTGGATTTAGTCATTTTATTAAAAAAACTTGTTACACCTAAGCTATGTACCTTGAGATTGTTATTTGAAAGATTTCAGCCTATCCTTAATATTCTGAAATGCTTTTTAACCTTTAGAATTTGGTTCAACGTGAAAAAAAAAAGTTCAACAGCAGGAAGATTTTTAAATAGTAGTTGTAAACATACTTGTAATTTATTCAAGTTCCAGCAAAAGCTAAACATGAGAAGGATGACCTTGAACTGTATGAAAGTAAAAAAAAAGAGCACAGAGAAAAGAGTCAAACACAATATGACTCTCTGGTAAGTTACAAATAAGGCTAAATTTGTTCTAATTAACATTCAATCTTCCGAGCTGACATTTAGAATAGGAAAGGTAAAGTACCGCTATCTGTTCTTGACCTAGGTGTGTTAGGTCACCCAGTGTTTGTCAACTGTTTGTCTCTCACTTAATTATTGTCAAGAAAATCAATTAGTTAGTGCAGCATGTTCAATTTAATTTTGAATATTAAAATTGTTTTAAAATGCGGTATTAAATGTATAAACTTTCATATTGCTTCATCCTGTTCTGCTAAAACCACTTGTGCCTCTGACACTTTGCATTTCTACCTTTTGCCTATTCTTCTACTTCTAGACAGCTTTTAGCCATTGAGCTGTAGACTCTTTTACATGCTGTTTTTCAGTTGTTCAGCACTGCCATACAAAGTGTTAGTTATGTTGGGACATTCTGTTTCATAAGGGTGGGTACAGTGGGATTTATTCTGTTCATTTGATTATTGTGTGCCCTGTTCTTAGTTGGAAGATTGTAGATTGCTCTTTGCAAGGAAGGAAATTGATACTATCCAGTTTGTTTGGCTTAATCATTTTGTACATAGCTCTTCCTGTGCTTTCTGATGCCCATTGGTTGAGCCACTCCTCTTAATATAAAGTCACATTACAATGGATTCCTGGGCTCATAGGAATTATGGGAAATGAAAAGGCTGATAGACTCCCTTTGCCTCATATCTCCCAAATTTCCTTCTTTCACTCACCCTCCTACCACTTAGCAATTCTTTTTTGCCTCTACCAACTTTCCCACATCACAACTTCAGTGCTGTGTCCATGCAAGCCTCCTTTTGACTCCCTCATAGCTTTTTTTAAAATTTGTCACTGCCTTTGACACTCTCTACTTTGATTAAGATGAAAAAATAAAGAAATTATTAGTAGTAGTGGATATAGTATTTTTATACAAGTTCATGCAGAACATGAACTGCAATTTTCAGCTTTCAGCATAATACATACTTAATTTAAAAAACAAAAGGGTATGCTTAGGAATGTCAGCAATAGCCATTGGACCTATTTCAATGAAGACTGTGTTGAATTTGGATTTTTAATAGCATGTTTTATTTAAAATATGAACTTGACAAACAAATAAACAGCAGCTTCTTCATAAACAGAACCACTACAAACAATTATGTTGTGTTTTTTTTAATTTTTATTTTGCTTCTCAAAACTCCTTTTTTTGTGCTATAATAAACTGGATATAATTGTCACAAATTCTGTCCCATATCTTTTTGTAATATCCAAAAGAGATTAAGCTAAATGGTGTACAGACCTTAGATTGATGAATGATTTCTTGAAAGAGTGATGTGCTCTTCACAGAGCTTACTGTCCCATGGTTTCCCATCACCTAGATGATTATTTTTGTGCACATGTTTTGTGGGTTCACAGTTCCTTGAGCTTCTGCTAAGTTCCCTTGCCTCATAATACTCATTAGGAACAGGGTGATGGATGGTAATTAGGTTAGCAAGTCTTTTTTCTTTCCTCACCACCTGCAATGTACTCAGTACTGTGGAAGCCATCTGGAAGTTAGAATTCCATTTTTATGTTGGGGGTGACACATTAAAGTTTACAAAATTATTGGCAAGTTTATATTGCAGTGGTGACCCAAAACACGAGGTATGGTGCATTTCTGGCTATGATAACTATATAAACAGCGGTTAATGAAAGAATTGTTTTAATTTTAATTTAATTAGCTAGGTGATTAATAATTTATGAACTAAAGTTCTTTTATTAACTTTCTATTTAGTTTTAAATAATTTATAGTTTTTTTTTTTACTAAATCAGTTTTAGAAAACAAGGTTGTTCTCTTTTGATTGGTTGAAAGAACTTACATCAATGCATTCTTGTGATATAAAGTAAACCAATGATGTCTTTATTTATTACAAATGTTCCTTCATTAAAGAAGATTATTAAATCGTACACGTTTATGAAATTGTTTATGTTAAATATCTTTTTTTTTTTCTATTTTATTGTTTGATTGAATTTCAGGCTTTAGAATATAATCAGAGAATTTTAATTCCCCGTCAAGAGGAGAAAAGAAGAAAAAAAGGGGAAGACTTTATAAAATTTCTAGGTCCAGCATGGAAAGGCAAAGGCTCCCCACTTGGAGTAAGTAAAAGAAAAACAACTTAACTATTCAGATATTTGTTTTTAGAAATTATAATAATATTTTTAAAAATATAATCATAGAAATTAATGCAGGCATAGTCCTCTGTTAACCTATTAGTATTAAGATTATGTTTTTTTTGTTAAGGGCCAAGTATTTGATGATGAAAACCATTGTGACTCTGCTGGTCAAGAAGCTGCAAGAAGAAGGATAGTCAGAGAAGACTTAAATCTTGATGTTTTAGCTGCAGTTGCAAGCAATGCTGCAAAGAAACAAAAAATTAAGCATGTAAGATAACAGAAATTGAATTTCTTTCAAATTTCAACAATATTTAGAACACTTGAATAGCTTTTAAAAGTTCAAATATATTTGCATTTACTGCATTTAGAGACCTTCTAAAAGGTTTCTAGACGCATTTAAGAATTGGGCTAGAAGAATAAAAAAAAATTATGTTAATGTTTTGTGGGTTTCAATCAAATGGTTGTCAGTGCTGGATGTGGCAAAATATGTAGGTCACAGTTGGAGTTAGCCACAGGAAATACTGCATTCCTCATTAATCTTCCAACTTAAAGACAAGCTTTATTATTATTATTATAATTTGATCAATATCTTATGAATGTTAATATACCTATATGCTCTTTTATATATATATATATT